>PVJO010005726.1:79698-95738 GCA_004026905.1 Hystrix cristata | reverse complement strand
AAAAAAGATTCTGTTTCATTGTTTCAGCACTGCCAGACTGTTTTCCAAAGGGCTGCCCCCTCTTACATCCTACCAGGAACGCACAAGGGTTCTAGTTTCTGCACACCCTCGCCATACTTCTTGTCTTCTGGATTTGTGTTTTGTTTATTTGTGGAGCAGCTTCCCTGGTGGGTGTGGGTGTGGGTTTGCATTGCCCCGTGACTTGTGACCCTGAACCCCTTCCCTGAGCTCGTCGCTGGCCACCGCGCATCTTCTTGGAGTGCTACCCATGACGCCTGGCTTAAAACGTGCCCAGGATTTGGTGTGATTGAGGCGGGCGAGGCCAGCATAGCAGGGAAGCAACTGCTATTGAAAGATGGTTCGTCACTCACAGTCCCCGAGAAGAGGGGGCTGCCACCAGGGCCACACAGGGAAGCAACAGATAGGTTGGAGACAGAGGAAAAGAGGGCACAACATTTTCTTTTCGTTTTGTGGTACTGGGCACTGAACCCAGGGCCTTCACACTGAGCTACATCCGGCCCTTTTAATTTTTTAATTCTGAGACAGGGTCTTTTTAAATCACTAAGTTGCCTGGGCTGAGCTCAAACTTTCGATCTTCCTACCTCAGCCTCCCAGAGTGTAGGATCACAGCTGTGTGCCACCATACCTCACGGTCTATATTCATGGCTTTCCTGAAGGTTTTCTTGGGCAAAGCAGGTAAACAGCCCAGCGATCTGGGGTCAGATGATTGAATCTTCTAGGTGAGTTTTGGCCTCTGCTGGTGTGATACCTGGTCCTGGGGGGATTAGGGGCCTCAGTGTTCCTGACTGGGATTGCAGGGAAGGAGGCTTTAGGGTATCTACACAACAAAAATGGGCTCATCTAGCCGGGTGTGATGGTGCAGGCCTATAATCTCAGTGCTCTGGGAGGCTGAGGCAGGAGGATTGCAAGTTTGAGCCCAGCTTGGGCAATTTAGTGATTTAACAAGACCCTGTCTCAGAATTAAAATAAATAAATAAACAAAAAGGCCTGGGGGATGTAGCTCAGTGCAAAGGCCCTGAGTTCAATCCCCAGCATTCCAGGAAAAAATAAAAAAAAGTGCCATTGTCATCTCGAGATGAGCAACCCTGGGAGGGGCCGTCCCTGCCCAGCCCACAAGATGGTAGAGCTCCGTAAAATGGCAAAAGTTTAAAAACATAAAGTCAAAGCTCTCTGCCTGTTTTAAATCAGCTGTGTTTGGTGTGGCTGAGCCACAGACAATGTTTCCTCTTGGGTATGCCAGTGTTATCTCAGATGCGTGATTTGAAGGTATTTCCTCCTAGTTGATGGGTTGCCTCTCTCCTGTCCTTGGTGCACAGAAGTTTTTAGTGTGGATGAAATCTAACTTACCTCCTTTTATTTTTTTGTTGCCTGTGGTTTTGGTGTCATATACATAAAATCATTGCCAGATCCAATGCCTTGAAACTTTCCCCCTGTTTCTCCTAAGAGTTTAATAGTTTTCGCCCTGACATTAGGGCGTTGGTCCATTTCAGGTTGATTTTTGCACGTGGCGAGAGGCAAGAGTCCAACTTCATCCTCCGGCATGTGGGTGTCCAGTTGTCTGGGTGCCGCGTGTCAGTCTGCCCTGAGTTTTCCGTCCTTTCTCTGGCTCCCCTGACTTGTCAGCTTGGTCTTCACAGACGTGGCTGGGGCGTCGCTCAGCCTCTGTGGGAAATGAACTCACCCCGGAGTCTGGTGTTTGTATACAGTTGTTTTTGTCCTCAGCCTCACAGTCCCCGGACAAAATAGTGTTGTCCCGGATCGTTGGATCAGCCCCTTTCTCCCTTCCCCTTTCACTGAATGATGTCATACATTTGTAATTCAATTAGAATCATTGTCACAGACCGCATTCCATCCGGGGCTCCCCTGACATCCTGGCTACTGTTTTCGAAATTTGCATACAGTGAAGGTTGCTCTTTGTGGAGTGCGGTTCAATGGATTTGGCAAATGCCTGAGGAGCCGGGAATCCTGCATCCGCCACGCCACCGGAATCCTGTGTCTGCCACAGTCACCCGGAGCCACTCAGTCATCCCAGCCCTCCCTGGGCACGGCCTTGTCCTCAGCTGTGCCTCCCTCCCCAGCTCCCCCAAAACCACTGTTTTCAGTGATTTCTGTAAAAAAACAAAACACAGCACACAGCATGCCCATGTAAAATACAAGTCACAGGCTGGCAATGTGACTCAGTGGTAGAGTGCTTGCCTAGCGTGGGCAAGGCCCTGGGTCCCATTCTCAGCCCTGCAAAAACATAAAATACTAGCAAATAGCTTTTGGTATATTTTGGTATAATTTTTAAATCCCAATACAATTCACATACGACTTGCCACAGTAACTTTGTTTTTGGTGGTGCTTAGCACAGAAGCCAGGGCCTTACCCATGCTAAAAAGACAAGCACCCTACCCAGAGCTGTAGCCCTTTTTAGTTTTTATTTTGAGACAGGGTCTCACTAAGTTGTCTAGGCTGGACTCAAACTTGTGACCCTCCTGCCTCAGCCTCCCAGAGTGCTAGGATGATAAGTCTGGGCTGCCAAGCATGGGTACCTCAACCATTTTTCAGCTGTACAATTTAGTAGCATCAATTATGATCACAAAGCTGTACAGCCATCGCCACTCCATCCAGAGATTCGTCATCCTCTCCGACAGAAACTGGTGGTTTCTTAAAGGGTGTGTGACAGAGTTGCAGTGTTCTGTGGACACATGGAAACTGCTATTAGTGTAAGAGATACAAGGAAGATTCTGTTTACAGGAAGTTCTAAAATAAGCAACCCTAGAGGACAGCGCAAAAAAAATCACAGCAATTCGGGGATGCAGGGGACTGCGTGGGAAGTTGTCTCCGCTCCAGCTGCCTCAGCAAAGTGCTGGGTGACTCAAATAAGAGACATTTATTTTCTCGCTGCTCTGGAGGCTACGAGGTCCAAAATTAAGGTGTCACTGGTTGGGCTTTTTTGGCTTGCAGGGACCTAACTTCTCACTGTGTCCTCTTAGTATTTTTTTTTTTTTTGGTGCGTGGGTGTGCGCATGCATTTTTTGTTTTTTTGGGTTTTTTTTTTCCCCCCTTTGTTTTTTGAGACAATCTTGCTATGTAGTTCAGGCTGGATCTGCCCTCACTATGCAGCACAGGCTGGCCTTGAACTCACAGTGATCCTCCTGTTTCAGCCTCCTGAGTGCTGGGATTACAGGCACGTGCCACCACGCCCAGGCTATGCCTTCTTTTTAAAAGGCCACAATCCTATGGGATTAGGGTCCCACCCTTGGGACCTCATTTTCCCCTAATTATCTCCTACAGACCCTGTCCTGAACTGCAGCCTTACTGTGGGCTTCAGCATGTGGATTTGGGAGACACAGTTCAACTCAGAGCAGGACCCAGTGGAACTTCTTGAGGTCATGGTGGCGACAGTATTCTGTACCTGGATGGGGATCCAGGCTCGTGAGGAGCTGCAAGTGCCACACTTCATCAAATATTGTGTTTAAAGTGTGTGCAAACTGGGTGTGATGGAGCAGACCCGTAAACCCAGTGCTCTAGAGGGCTGAGGCAGGAGGGCTGCAAATTTAAGCCCAGGCTTGGCCACTGAGCAACATTGTGAGACGCTGTCTCAAAATAAAAAATAAGGGGTTGGGGATTTAGCTCAGTGGTAGAGCACTTGCTTAGCCAGTACAAGGCCCTGAGTTCAATCCCCAGCACCCCCAATAAATAAATGAATGAATGAATGAGCTGAACTGAGGATGTAGCTCAGTGCAAAGGCCCTGACCTCCAATCCTCAGTACCAAAAAAAGAAAGAAGATTGGGGAAAATTTTAAATACAAATTTTAAAAAGATACTGCAAGCTACTGCAGTATCTGCAAATTTTTAAAAGATACTGAGCCCCCCAGGAGTCAGTCACCTGGTCAAAAGCAGACCCTCCAACAGGTTTTCGGATCCTTCTGCAGCCTGTCAGGTGTCAGGCATCTATCTCTTTCCTGCTCCATCCCTAGCCAGCCTGGAGCTCCCGCAGCACCTGCCCCTGCCTGTGCGTGTCTCTGGGACCCGGCCCCCCTCCCCTGCCCGCCCGTGCTTCCCAATGTCTGCAGAGGAGACTGTGTTCTCTAGATCCCCTCTCCACGGACACCGGGATTGTTTAGAACTTGCCTGCCACCCCGCTGCTGCAGGACACCCCTCTCCGGGGACCCGCTCTGCAGGAGAGACCCCTGCGTGGGACCTCTGGCGACAGACACCCGCAGGCCCCCAGGACAGGCAGCGCCCGCTCCTCACTTGTAGCACCTGTCCTGGGGGCCACAGTGCTGGTGGCACTTGCCACTTGAGCCTGCAACTGCTGCATGCAGAGGGACCCACACACAGACTTCAGGCCCTTCGAAGCACACAGCCCTGGCGGCCCCAGGTCTGCCGGGGCAGTGCAGAGACTTGGCAGGGCCCAGCTGGCAGAGTTGCAGGAAGCTCCTGGCTACCCCACGTGAGTGGCGGCCACAGAGGAGCCAGGACAGCTGTCACAGGGCTGAAGCAGGAACTCAGGCCACAGGCAGTGTCTGCAGCTCTCAGACAGGCCGGGCAGGCTGGAGACATTGCTGGCCGACCTCTGCCCGCTTAGTGGGGAGGGACACAAGGAATGCACATGCTGTCCATACCCCTCCTCACAGAGGCCTGTTCTACAGAAGAAAACACTGAGGATGAGGGAGTCCACAAGCATTTATTCCTCCTGCCAGCCTGTTGGCTGCTAGGCCTTGGCTTCTGCTGCAGATGAGACAGGTGGGGCTTCAGCCTCTGGTCTCAGGGAACAAGCACTGAATCCTGGGAGTAAAGGCCCCACCCTGTCCCTGGCCGGGCTGGACTCGGGTCTCTGCAACCTGGAGTTGGGGGAGGCAAGGCCAGTCTAGAGTGCCCTCTGCCTGTTGGTCTGTCACTCATGTGTCTGGGAGGCCTGGAAGGCCCGGGAAGGGGCTGGAACTTGGGGACGGGGTGCAGGAGGGTGTCTCCCACCCAGGGCAACCAGTAACTTCTGTCCTGGAGGGGAGGGGTGGACAAGAACAAAAGCTAAAACAGGGCAACCCCTGAGTGTTTTTGTTTTGTTTTGCTTTGGGAACAGGGTCTTGATACATAGTTCAGACTGACCTTCAACTCATAGGGATCTTCCTGCCTCAGCCTCCTGATTGCTTGGGTTATAGGCATGTACCACTACACTTGACTTTTTTTTAATAAAACATTTATTTTATTAATATTTGTGGGGAACCAGATGTATCTCCACTGTACTATAACTGAGCCATTAATCTTGTATCTTTGTCTGTCCACATCACCTACTTCATTTCCACACAGCTACTGGGTAATAAGTTCTTTCTGCAGAGCTTTAAGAGAAAGGCCTTTTGGGCCGAGTGCAAGCTCCTAATCATTATTTACTCTGTGAACTTTTGCTTCATTCGCCACACTTATTTTCTTAAGATTCGTGCTAAGTGGATTTGCTTTGCTTTCGGACCTAAAGTCTTTTGGGCTGGCTCTGTGAAATATGTTCCTGGGCTTCTGCCCTCTTAATTTGTTCTTGGCCCTTGTCCTCGATGCCCAAGTGCAGCTGCTGAAGCTCCAGGTGACACCAGCTGCAGACACATGGTCCAGAAGGTTCCTGATTCTGAGAAAGGGTCTCGCTGTGTAGTTCAGCTGGCCTCGAACTTGCAGTGATCCTCCTGCCTCAGCCTCCTGAGTGATGAGATTACAGCTATGCACCCCTGTACCTGGCTAAACTCCAGATTTGGAGCATCAGGAAGTCTGTCCACTCTGGGCTGCATCTCCCTGCCCTGCCTTACCCAACCTTGCTGCCTGGCCCTGCCTGCACCGGGAGCCTCCCGCTGGCCACCAAACTGGTTGGGGCATCCTGGGCCTGCACACCGCTGCGTGGAGGGCAAGACCAGGGGTTAACCCTGTGTGTCCTGGACCCCGCCTGCCCCTCCAGTCTCCTCCCTGCTCAGGGGATCACCGCCCACCTTGGGCCTCTGCTTCTCAGCAGTAACGTGCAAACAATGTGAACTCATTTTCGGTGGTAAAGTGAGCACGCTGACCTGCGGGATGCAGCTGCAGAGCCTGCAAAAGAGAGAGGGGCAGCGAGCCTGGCTCTGTCCTGCCCCCAACCCAGCCCCACCTCTGCCCAGAGCAGTTAGGATGCCAGCTCTGCAATGGGGTTTCATTGCTCAGCCATCAAATGGGAGGCCAGCTGGGCATGGTGGCACATTCTGTTGTCCCAGCACTCTGGGAGAGTGAGGCAGGAAGGTCACCAGTTCGAGGCCAGCCTGGGCGATTTAGTGACTTAGCCAGACCTTGTCTCAAAATAAAAAATAACAAAGAGCTGGGGATGTAGCTACTGCAAAAGCCCTGGGTTCAATCCAAGCAGCTGTCTCAGCCCAGTCCCCACAGAACGTTCGAGAACGTTCATCGTTCCATTATCTCCCTCAGATGGGGAAACTGAGGCCCAGGAGAAACGAGAACACTCAAGACCCCCTGCCTGTCCAAGGCCAATGGGCCTGCTTTGGGCTGTGGGGAAGGAGTGAAATGGGGAGGCCGCCCAGGAAGGGGCTCCTGGGGAGGGAGGCCACACTCACCTTGTGTCGGGGGTAAGAACTGGCAGCCCCCATTTGGTGCTGGCCTCTGTAAGAAACTTTCGGCCTCACAGTGACCCCGAGAAGCAGATTCTCAGGCTGGTAGGAGCTCCGAGGGTGGAGGCCCCAGGTGGACGATAGCTGGGCCCTCAGCGCACCCGAGTCCATGACTGGGTGGCTGGTAGCTGTCATGGGTTCACCTACTTCCTGGCGGGATGTGCGCCTGGTGTCCGTCCAGCATGGCGCCCAGCACAGTGTCCGGTGTGCAGTAGGCCTCTGCCAGCAGGTGACAGCTCTCAGGGTCGGGATGAGCTGGGCTCCCTGGAGTCTTCTTAACACCGACTTTCCCGGACCTGGTACCTCCACCTCGTCTTAATTGGGGGCAGCAGGACCATTGCGTTATTTGAGCACATACCGTGTGCCTGGAGCTTCGGGCAGGAGCGGGGAGGGCCCAGCAGGAAGACCCCATCCATGCAAACCCGCTCCCATCCCTGACTCTGAGGGTTCCCGGCAGCTTCTGCACACGGTGGGGCCTCTGTTAATGGCCCAGATAGAAAATGCCCTTTGTCTCAAGCCAGGCTTGGTAGCACATACCTGTAATCCCAGTACTTGGGAGGCTGAGGCAGGAGGATCATCATGCGTTCAAGGCCAGCCTGGGCTACATAGTGAGTTCAAAGCCGTCCTGAACTACAAAGCAAAACTCATCTCAGAAGTCTAAAAAAGAAAAAGAAAAAAACAAAATGCGCCTTGTCCCAAGCGGGAGTGAAATTCAGAGGTGGGAGAGACACCAGAAGGTCCTGTGATAGAGAATGTGACTTGGGTTGGGACGATTTGATGGCAGATGTGGAAGGGGTTGTGTGAGGGCCACCAGAGGTGAGCCTGGGACCCTCTCACCAGCTGTCCATGAGGCTATAGCCAAGTCCCACGAGGGACAGCCAGGAAGAAGCAGAGGCTGGAGTTCCGGGCCCTGTCTACTCTACACCAAGCTCTTACCGCCTCCATGGACCTCGGTTTCCCCACACTCACGGTGCTGAAGGGCTTTCCTTGAGCCTCACTCCCTGGGTGCCCTGCTCACTGTCTCCTCCTGACCCCAGGGGCTACTGTGCATGTGCTACAGACACCCAGCCCCGACAGGGCAGAGCTGGCCCCGGCGGTCTGCCGGCTCAGGGTTCCTCGCAGCTCAGGGCTGAGGATTTCCAGGACGGCACGGTGCTTGGCGCTCAGGGCTTCCTGACTGAGGATGGGGTGAGGCTGCGCCCTCAGGCTGGCTCACCACCCCCTCACTGGGATGCAGGCATCTTCCAACTGACTCAGCTTCCTCAGCACAAAAATGGGTGCCGTGACTCCTGGCTCCAGGAATCCTGCAGGGGCTCCATGAGCCCCCGGAAAGACGAAGTGATCCCGTCAGGTTGTTGCCTCTGAGGACACTGCAGCAAGTCAGATGCTCCATGTGGTGGGGCCCTGCCCTGCCTTCCCGGCCCAGCCACTCCACTCTTCTTCCTCCTGCTCTTCATTGTCCCTGGAGCAGCCTCCAGTGACCTTCCAACTCCTACTCATTCTTCAAGAGCCAGATTAGGCACCTCCTCCTCCTGGAAGCCTGACCGGATGACTCCCATCCTGGCCTGGTGTTTCCAGGGAGGAGTCCAGCATGGTGTGCAGCGCTGGGCAATTCCTGGGTTTAAACCCTGCCTTTGTGACTCCCCGATTGTGGGGCCTTGGACAAGTCACTTGACTTCTCTCTACCCTCATGTTCTCTGAATTGAGGATTTCAGGATCGCTCTTGTGTGCACGGGATAGATGTCCTGGGTGTGGTAGTGCACACCTGTAATCCCAGCACTCTGGGAGGCTGAGGCAAGAGGACTGCAAGTTTGAACCCAGCCTGGGTGATTTAGAGATTTAGCAAAAGACCCTGTCTCAGAATAAAAAATGAAAAGGGCCGGAGGGTAGCTCAGTGTCAAGGCCCTGGGCTCAACCCCCAGTACAAAAACAAAAACAAAACTGGACTGGCACCTGGCACAGGACAGGCACTCCGTAGATGGTGCTCTGTGTTCTGGGACAAGATTCTGTGCCTGGTGGCTCTGTGCGCTTGCTCTGAGCTTGGCACTGCCAGTGCTGAGAAGTAGATTTTCAGTGGGGCTGGGAGGAGACGTTCTGTTTGTTCAGAACCTCTGTCAACAGCTCCAGCCAAAACCGCACATCCGGGTCGGTGTGGGAGGCAGGAGGTGCGGTGGCTCTGGGATGGCAGATCTGTTTGCTCTGGGCCCCAAGCCAGGCATCCAGTAGCCAGCAACCAGCCCCTCAGCTGGCAAGTTGGAGAAGGTGCTGCCCTCTGCACGTCCTCACCCAGCCTGCAGTTCCGCCCCCATCCGTGGGTCTCTGCCCCCGTACTGTTCGGCTCCTGAGCCCTCTGCTCCCAGCTTCCACCAGATGAGAGAGTTTCTGAAGCCATGTCACTCAGGGTGAGAGCCCAGGTCCTGGTGCCACCACGGGGTGAAGGTTGGATGGGGTGCCCCACCTCATCTAGATTGGGCCAGGCCCTACCTGTCCGAGAGCTATAGAGCCCGGGCTGGGTGTGAGTGGGCTGGGCTCCCCGCCGCTGAGCTACCTGTAACACAACCCCATGGCCCACATGGGGAGGCTGGGCTCAGACCTCTCTGGACCACCTGAAGCAGTCTCTGGCCTCCTGGCCTCAGGCAGCCACAACTGATCATCCGTCCAGCAAGTGTGGGGCCTGACCCCACACAGAGCCCCCCGATTCCTTCCAGCTGGCCCCGGGAACCAAGCCCCTCAGACTAGTGCCCCTGCTGCCTCCAAGACCAAGGGACAGAGATTGAATGGCCCCCATGTCTAGGGGACCACGCAAGACAGAGGCCAGCAGTGTTGAACCCAGCATGCAGCTGGGAAGACCAAGGTCAAACGTCACTAGCCCAAGGTGGCTAGCCTGTCCCCTGCCCTGACCCTGAGTCCTGCCCAGCTCTGGGTCCTGGCTCTGCCAAGCACTGCATCCTGTGCACCCTGCATCCTCAGTGTCTGGGCTTGGTGTCCTCACCAGGACCACCTGGTTCCAATGCTCCATGATGTGGCCAGGGGTTTTGCTCTGGGGCAGGCAGGGGTGAGGCCCCAGGGGACCAGGCAGGGTGGCAACCTGGACGTGGCAGGTCCATGGGGCTTATCCTACACAGTCTCACTGCCAGGGCTGCCCCTGCAGGCCCCTACCCCACCCTGCCCCATGCCTCCAGGAGAGACAGGGGCCCCAGCCCTGCTGTGTGAGGGCAGGTGACAGCCTGGGCCATTTCTGTGTCCCTCCTGGCCCACAGGCACCACGCCAGCTGTAGCATGGGGAGAGGCCCAGCAGGACCCAGGGTTGGCCCTGTCGGAGTGAAGAATGGGTGGGGTCAGAAGGAAGGAGACACAGGGGCACAAGGATGGCAACCCAGGAAGGCCAGGTGAGGATGAGAAATCTGGGGTGCTCCTAGAGATCCAGATTAGAGACCGTGGGCAGGGACATGGCAACCCCCCATCACCCACAGGCATACCTCACTCTCAGATGCCTTGCACACTCATGGGCTCATACTTGTACACGCTCACTACGTGCTGTCTGCACACAGGAGCTCCCAGGTCCCTCTTGGACAGCTCTTAGGAGCAGCCTGGAGCTGTGTCTCCATTCAGTCTCCCCGTCCCCAAGGCCGCCCCAGGCCCCAGCTGCCCTCCCTCCCTCCCTGGCTTAGCCTGAGGGGGGCCAGGGTGCAGGGCCAGGAGGGGCGTTGGGGTGAGGGAAAGGCCTCCCCCACCCGAAGCCCTGGAATGCGCTGACCAGGTCTGGTCTAATCCCTACTGCCCCGTGCTCAGCCTGGGGGGATGGGATGGGGTGAGGAGAGGGGACAGGCGACGGTCCTGCGGCAGGCACTGGGCATCAGATGGGACTCCAGAAGGCCAGGCAGGCTTGGGGGCATCCTCCCTGCACTCTGGGCCAGAAAGGCAGGTCTAGGGTAGGATGGGGAGCAGCTGTGTTCCCCGATGTGGGAAAGGTTTAGGCAATGGAGGGTGACAAAGCCCGGCAGGCCCAGAGGAGGCGGGGCCGGAAAGGGCAGAGGGGTGACCTGGCTCGTGCTATTTTTTTTTTTTTTAAGTGTTGGGGATGGAGCCCAGACCTTGGGCATGCAGCCCTTACCACGGAGCTACACCCACTCCTGCTTTCCTGAGAAAGGGAGAGAAGTGGAGGGGATGTGGCCCCCAGGGGTGGGGCTGCTGTGCCCCGCCCAGCCCGCCCTGCCTATATCCACTGTCTGGCTGGCTCCATCTTCCGCAGTGGTGGAGCGATGGCTGTGCAGGTGGGTGAGACCCAGGGCCTGGGGTGCGCCACGCACTCCTGCTGGGGAGAGGGAGCAGGGCCGGGGTGGGGGGCTCCCCGGCTGGCTGTGCCCTCTCCCTCTGATGCTCATCAGACCCTAGCAGCAGGGCTGCAGGGGCAAAGTTTCCCCCTAGAGCTGCTGCTGGGCAGGTTCAGCCTGTCCTCACCGCCCATCATGGGAACATTCGGAGGGACATGGTCCCGGGGAGGGTCACACCCTGGGGATGCATGGCTGCGGCAGGGGTGGAGAGGAGAGAGGAGGCCGCAACCCCACAGGGCTCTGTCCCCCTGTTCTTTGTCTTCAGTTCGAAGCCTTCTGTGCAGGAGGCCTGGCCCCTGGCTGGAGCCTGATGGTCCAGGGACAGGCCGACTCTGGCGAGGACAAGTAAGGGACACTGCCGTCCCCTCCTGGGCCTCGGGCAGGGAATGCCGAGCCCTGGGCTGCTTTGTGTGACTTGCACTGTGCCCCCAGGTTTGAGATCAACTTCTTGTCCGAGGCGGGGGACATTGCCTTCCACATCAAGCCCCGATTCTCCAGTGCCACCGTGGTGGGCAATACCTTCCAGGGCGGCCACTGGGGCGAGGAGGAGGTGTCCAGCGTCTTCCCACTGGCCCTGGGGGAGCCTTTTGAGGTGATGGGGCATTGGGTGGGGCAGAGGCTGGGAAGGAGGGGGGTTCCTGAGGCCCAGCACAACAGTTTCCCCTCCTTGCTGGGTCTGGTGGGCCTCCCCCTGCCTCAGTCTCCCCATTTATGCCATGGGATGCTCACACCTGGCACGCACCTTCCTCTTGGGAGAAAGGAGGGGTGTCTAGCTTGATGGCTGGCCTGAGGGTTACTGTCTTGCCTGCCCAGATGGAGGTCAGCTCGGATGGGGAGCACTTCCATGTCTATGCCCAGGAGCACAAGGTCCTGCAGTTTCCCCACCGCCAGAGGCCACTGGCCGCCATCACCAGAGTGCGGGTACTGAGCGACCACCGTCTGGGTCAGGTGGAGCTGGCAAAGCGCAGCTTGAGCTGGGGGTAATGTCCCTCCCTGCCCCTCTCTGTCCAGCTCGCAGGGACCCTCTTAGGCTGGGTGGGGGCTATCCTTCCCCACCTCTCTCCCAGCTGGCCTCCCCACCTGACCACAGGAACGGGTCACTGTCCTGCCATCCTGTCCAGGTCTACACCCTGGTGGCCGGGTCTGAGATGTGTCCCTTGGGTATTTGCAGGGATGGGAGCTACTGAGCGGAGCCTGCGCCCCAGGATTGAGCTGTGGCTGGTCCCATACAGGATGCCTTGAGCCCCCCCTGGGGAAGCTGGGGACCTGTGGGTCTGTGTCCCTCTCCCACACCCAGCCACACGTTCAATAAAATGCAAGCTGACTGCAGGTACTTGGCTGGCCGCCGTGGGGTGGGGACTCACCTAGAAGCATCTACCAGTGCAAGGGGCCCGAGTCCCTGATGCGACACCCCAGGTACCACCTGACCCCTCACCTTGTCCTCAGGCAATGACGTCCCTGCGGAAGGGCTCCTGGCCATGGCCAATCCTGGCAGGATCCAGGGTCAGTCCTCACCAGGGTGCTGGGTCCCTCGGGGATCCCTGGGGCTTCCTTGGAGTGGCAGGAGGATGGCCCCGGGTGGAGGGTGGGCCAGGCCCACGCTGTCCAGGCCAGGATTTCACCTGGGAGGTCCCAAAGCATCCTCCTCCCCCTCTTCCTGTTGGGGCCTTTCCTGTTTCCTCTCGTCCACCTGGAAGCGAGACGTGTTCCTGCCCTAGTCGCCGCTTGTGAGGAACCCGGGGCGGGGGTGGGAGGTGGGGAGGTTGGCAGGGGCAGTTCAGAGTTGCAAATGGGAGCTGAGCTCAGCACAGGGGGCTCCTGACTCCACCTCCACCGTGTGGCCCTGGGTGGGTCCCTCCCAGCTTGGCCTGCACTGCACGGGCAGTTAACAGCCTTTTCTCGACTCTAGCTCAGGAGCCCCGGGGTAGCGGTGACCTCACGGCTCATGCCCGGACAGGTTTCCGGTGGTTTTTATAACCACGTGTGAATGTCAACGTGACTGACCGCCATGCAGCTGTCTCCGCATCTACCACTGTCTGTGTCCCTTGTGTGTCTACACCTGAGATCTGTGTATATGCCTTTCAGGTCTGTCGCTGTCTCTAGCTATGATCTAATCTATCACCTGTCTGTCCTCTGTCTTCTATCTCTGTATCTCTAACTATCATCTGTCTTCTACCATCCATCTCTATACTATCGATAGTAAGCTATATGCATTATGTATGCATCACTTATATCTATAATTTGTATCTATTGTCTGTCACCTATTTATAATGTATCTACCTATGAACCTATCATCTATGTATTGTATATCTATCATCTATAATTTATTTCTATTATCTATCTATTGTCTTCTTACATACCTATCACCTGTCTATTTATCTGCCTGCCTGCCCACCATCTATCTTCATTCAGCTGTCTCTATCACAGCTCAGATGAGAGGCCGTGGCTACGCGGTTGTCAGCAGCGAGTTACCTAAAGCGAGCATGTGGCTCGTGACCACACAGGCAGAGTGGAGAGGAGGCGGCCGGGACTGTGGGACGGTGGCCTGGCCTGAGTCCCGGCTCTGCCCTTCTGTGTGGGACTGGGGCCAGACCCTTACTTCTGGGGCCTCTGTCACATGGGGATGACCACCGTCCTGGGCTCATAAGGCTAATTCAGAGGCCAGTGCTTGGAGTGATGGCTGGCATGTGTCACAGTGTCACTTCTGTGTCATCCCCTGATGCCTGGCTATTGGAGGTTTCACAGATGGGAAACTGAGGCCAGAATGGGGCAGGATCCAGCATCCTTGCTGCTCTCCAGATTGGGGGAGACATCTGGAGCCCACAGCCCAGCAGGGTCGAGGGGAGACGTGGTGCCCGACCCCAGGTGAGACAATGGTGGCCCCAGATTCCGGCTGCGCGGCCTCCTTCCTGTCTCCGCTCCCTCGCCGCCACTGCAGCCAGCCCAGCTGGCCGGGAGCCCCTTCCTGCCAGAGGCCTCGCCTTTGTGTCAGCCCGGCTGGCCCACTCCTGGTGGCTCCAAGCCTGCTAGTGTCCCTTCTCCTGGGGCCAGGTGCTGGCCTCATGATTGGCCTCAGTTTCCCTGCAGGTACCTCCCCAACAGTGTAGCTCTGCCTCCCCAGTAGCAGTTCATGGTGATATACCAGGCTGTCTTCTCTTTTTTCTTTTCTTTTCTTCTTCTCTTCTTTTTAGGGTGCTAGGAATTAAATGCAGATCTTCATGCATGTCGGGCAAACACTCCACCACTGACTATACTTGCAGACCTTTTTATTTTATTTTGAGACAGATTTTTGCTGGCTTTAAGCTTGAGATCCTCTTGCCTCAGCCTCCCAGGTAGCTGGGATCATGGGCGTCCACCAACATGCCTGTCTCAGGCTCAATGGCCAAGTCTGGGGACACCCTGGGGCCAGGCCCGACTTGTCTCCCAGGAACCCAGCGAAGTGGGAAGAGCGCTTGTTTCACAGGTGTAGAAACAGGATCTGAGAGGTTTAGGGACTTCCCCAGGGTGGCTCAGCAAGAGAGAGATGGAGCCAGCCGAAGATGCCAGGTCTGGCAGACTTAGGCCCTCACACACGGGAGCATGCACACATGCCTCACCTGTCCCTCACGCCCTGGCCCAGAGCCGAGGCGGCTGTGACACAGCTCTTCCCTTCTCTCCCGACTGCAAGTTACTATCAGGCGAATCATATCGCAGGGGCCCCAGGCCGGAGGAATCCATGGCCCTCACTGCCACACCTGCCGTGGCTCCCACCACCTTCCACACATGGCATGAGCTCCCAGCCAGCCTCTCCCACTGACCTGTAACCAGCGCCTCTACCTACCCCCCAGCTGCACCCATCCTGCAGGAGCCTTCCCTGACCTTGGCCGGGCTCCTGCAGCCTCTGTTTCCTCTAGGCCCCTCCCTTACCTCACACCGCCTCCTCTGGAGATGAGGACCAGGTCTCGCCCAGCCACAGCCCAGGCTGTCCCAGAGCCCATGGAGCTCTGGAAACATGAATGACTGGCTGGGGAAACTCACTTAGAGTCCTGAACAAACTAGAGGCGCCTCCCTCCTGGGATCATGGACCCCTGGGTGTCAGTGCAACTCCCAGCCCCTGACTTAACCAGCTCCTGCCCTTGGGATAAGAAGGTACCAGTGTCTTCCCCTGTGCATCTCTGGCTTACTTCTCCCCTGCGCTGGGCCCTGCTCTTCCAACCCAGGTGTGTGTGCTAAGCCCTGTGCTACCCCAGGGCCTTTGCACAGCACCTCCCTGAATACTCCTCCTCACTCTCAGCCTGCCCAGCACCTCCTCACTTTCCAACCTCCCTCTCAGATGCCTCCTCCTCAGAGAGACCTTCCCTCACTCCGCTGCAGTGTTTACTCTCCATCACTTTTCAGCATCTGTTCACTTTGTCCCAAGTCCCAGATTCTAGTTCCTGGATCTACCAGTTCTAGGTTTGCTGGCTTCATCTCCCTGGCTGCACAACAAGCGCCAGGAGCAACCATGCCTGAGATTAGCCACACCCAGAGCAGGCGTGGTGCACCACAGGCACCAATAAATACATGTCAAATTGAAGAAGAGAACCAGGACCCATTTGAATCCTTTAAGCAACAGGCACCTCACTACCTCCCAGGAGCAGCCATCCTCCTGCCAACTGTAAGCAAGTTCCAGAGGGCTTAGGGCTTCTCCTCCTGTCTCCCTGTCCCTGTCCCACACCCCAGGCCTGGAGGCAGCCATGCTCCTCGACACCTTCGGAGGCCCAAGGGTGTGAGCAGGGGTCGGCCAGGGGGGCCCTACTCCTGTGAGCTGAGCCTTCAGGGGTGCCTTTCCGCCCCTCTGGTGTTTGCAGAGAGGAAGTGCAGAGGCCGCTTCCCGAGACCCTGGCTGACCCGGGGCCTGGCTCTGCGTGGTCACGACAAAGGCTCGGATGCACCGTGACTAACGGAGGCAGTGTAGACAGGCCACAGGGGCGGGATGGCCGGGTGGGGTGGGGCAGAGCCATCCGCTGACATTTGGCCCGGAGGGGACAGTGATGATTTCTGCAGACGGCTCAGACTCCAGGGATGCCGGCCGCTCTGGGCT
>PVJO010005726.1:19171-79598 GCA_004026905.1 Hystrix cristata | reverse complement strand
AGGGAGGCTCGGGCGGATGCAGGTTGCCAGCTGTGGGTTTCAGCTCCCGCTCCCCTTAACCCCCCAGCCTGGACTTCAGGGCTGCTGTGTGACCTGAGGTCACCAACCAACGTGGGCTGCGGTGGGGACCAGGGGAGGGGCCCTCAGCCCTGCACTCCCAAACACACACAGGTACCACATGGCAGGCGGGCTGGGCTGGGATGTGGCAGAGAGCGGTGCAGGGGGCTCAGTGGCTCCCAGGGGAAGAGCGGTGACAAAACCCTCAGATACTGATGGCATCCTGGATGGTGGCGAGGAGCTCAGGAGAATGGGAGGTAGAGCACAGTCATGCCCATGAAGGCCACCAACTCAGAGACTCCGGATACCAGACACTGAGCTCAGATGTGCACACAAAGCACACACTGGATTTTGTACACTCAGTACAAATAGAAACTATTTCATTAATGATGTTTATATTGATTGCATGTTAAAATGATAATACTTTTGAGATCTTGGGTTGAATAAAATCTACAATTAAACTTGTTTTGTTTCATTTTTGGTTCGTGACAGTTTCACTATGTAGCCCAGGCTGGCCTTGAACTCATGGCAATCCTGCCTCACCCTCCTGAGTGCTGGGATTACAGGCGTGTGCCACCATGGTCAGCTATAATTAAAATTTATTTCAGCCACCCCCCAAATTGTTTGAGCACGGTCACTAGAAATTTCAACTTTTTTTCCAGTACTGAGAGTTGATTCCAAGACACTGAGCTCTATCCCCATCCTTGTTTTGTTTTGTTATGAGTCTTGATTAAGCCACTAAGTTGCCCAGGCTAGGCTTGAACTTGCGATCTTCCTGCCTCAGCCTCCTGGAGTGCTAGAATCACAGGCTTGACCCACTACACCCAGCTCCTTAAGGAGGGAGGTCGTGGAGGTGGGTCTGAAGTCCCGAAAGCGACAGGCTTGGCCTGGAGCAGCTGGGAATGAGCAGGTCTGGGTCTCGCCCTCCCTAGAGTCTGGGCCCCAGACACGTGTGTGTCCCCACACCACATTCACTGCATCCCAGCTGCCACAGGCCGCCCGCCCACCCGCTCCAGCCGACTGTCTGGCTTCGAAGCTTGCTTGCTCCCAGCCAAGGCAGTTAGGAAAGACCCAGGGGAGCCACCAGCTCCCAAAATAACCTCACACCATTCCAGGACATGTTCTGGGGGGGTGCTGGGAGGGAGGGCTGGACATGGGGACGGGGGTGGGCAGGCCAGGGATGAGAAACGGACATGGAGAAGGAATCAGGAGATGGGGAGGGGGTAGCAACACCTGGGGAAGTGGGGGGTGAGGACTCTGTGACTCTCCCTTCCAGGCTGGGAAGCCCCTATTTTCCCAGAGGGGAAACTGAGGCCCGCCCCCACACAGGGACTGGAGAAGTTGTCTGAGGAACTCAGCACGTGGGTGGCAGTGCAGACAGGCCTGACTGGGCACTTTCCCCCTGTACCCTTCACACTTGGCCACCACTTACCCAGCTTGCCCCCACGCTCTGGCAGAGTGCCCCTCCCCTGCCTGGGTCCCCAGGGCGTTGGGAAATGTCCTCTGAGCAGCGAGGACAGCGCTGAATGGAGCTCTCAGAACTTCCCCAGCTTGAGGCAGCTAGCGTGCAGAGGACAGCCACAGCTGGGTGATAACTATAAATTTGGGGGAGGGAGGGGAAACTGAGGCATAGAAGGGGCACCTAGAGAGCTGGCTTTCCTGTTGCCAGAGCCCAGCCCAAAGGTGCCTGGGAAGCAGAAACTGAGGGGTGGTCTTTTGAAACTAAAAGCCTTTTGCTGTAAGACCCCTCTCTCCAGGCCCACAGATCAATCATTTAGTCATTCAACGAACTTTATTAAATCCTCACTGTACACTGGGAGCTGAGGATCACAGTGGACGAGGAGGATAATCTTGCTGGTTCTGGGCCAGGCAGATGATGTTGCAATGTGAAAACAAGAGAGCCCACATGTGCGTTTAACTCAAGCAGTGGACAGAGACCTTCCATGGACAGGAGGCCAGAGTGAGGCCCCGCCCAAGGGGAAGAAGGGGTGACGTGAGGCACCCCAGGGGCCACCAAGCAGTCAGGGCACAGTCCCCATGGGCAAGAGGACAGTCTAGGCAGGCTAGACACCAAGCCCAGGACAGAGACCAGGGACACTTTGGGGGATACGAGGGAGTGCGGTGGAGAGGCAGGAGAGAGATGAGGAGCAGGCTGACCTGTTCCAGAATGTTGTCCAACAAGTGAGGGACACAAAAGTCCAGGCTTGAGGCCCAGAAGGGCCGCTGGGCCTGAGACAGAGATCCTCCCTCCCCGCTTGCCTCCACCTTCCCACTGCTACCCCAGGCCCTGTGCCCTGGGGGTCCTGGCAGCCTAGAGAGGGGCCCCAAGCCCACCAGAGTCCACCAGGCACTCTCACCTTGTCCTCATGGTACCTCTACCCCAACCTGCTGTCCCCACTCCGACTACAGCGCCCACTTCCCTGGGTTGGGATAGGACATGAGATTCTTTCAAAAACATTTCCTTTGCAAAATAATCCTTCAAAATATGTTTTTGGAAACAGGCTCCTGATCTGAACAGGAAGACGTTAATTACAGTCCCTCCCCAGAGGGGCGCAAGGGAGGAAGCACAGTGGTCAGGAACAAGAGCAAGGGCCAGGTCACAGCCACCCGAGGCCCGGTCCCCGCCCAGCCCCACAGCCCCATGTGCTAGTCCCTCTGTCCTTGGCTGCCAGATGGCCACAACAGCACACAGGGGGCCAAGAGGGGCAGTGGCAGGGCTGAGGTCACAGGTCAGAGGCAGAGCAGGGCGATGCCACGGTGTCAGGAGAGTGTGGCAGGCGCGTGTGTCTGCGTGTGCACGGGCGGAGGTGGGCAGGCCTGCAGTGGGCGGGAAGCCATGCTGTCTGCTGGCCTCGCCGGGCTGGAGTGAATCTCCTCCCTCTGGTACAGAGCAGGAAGGAGATGGGGCTGAGAGCCCAACCAGTCTCCACATAAAGGCCTTCTGGGTCTCTGGAGGTTTCCATCCTATGTCCATCTCAGGGAGCTCTGATGTGCATGTTCTTGGTCATGTACTCTGACCCAGACTCTGGACACCGGGGTTATCTTGAAAGGCAAGAGGTGCCTTGAGGTGCCCAAGTTCTGGCTTTCGTTTAACCTTCCAGCCAAGGATCATACCACCAGCCTGCAGCACCAGGGCTTGTCTGAATGTTCAGATGAGGAATGAACCTAGAGGCTGTGATCTGTCCATCCTTTCATCCATCCATCCGTCCGTCTCTGTTCTTTCACCCATCCATTTACTGCTCCTCTATGCACCTATCCACTCACTCTCACACCATCTATCCATCTGTCTGTCCATATGGGGCAGGATGCTAATAGGGTCAGAATCACGGAGGAGACAGGGAGACAGGGTAGGCGGAGCCCCAGGCCCTCCATACCTGCCTCTACTTAGGCATCCCTCTTCCCCCAGGTTCCTTCATCATTGTTGCATCCCCCTAGGGAGGAATGGCTCCCTCTGCAGCCCCACCCTGCCCAGAGCGGGGCTCCTGGAAGGCCGAGGCCACCAAGGCTGTTCCCTGTCTCTGGCACAGGCCCCAGAAACTGAGGGGTGTCTTTGGAGTGGACTCAGAGGCCCTGCAGCCCGTAGGGTAGTACTTGCCTGTCTGGGGACAACATGGGGCAGTGTGGTACAGCCCAGGGAGCCGGAGAGGACACGGCGGCCAAAGGGATGTGGAGTGTGGATGTGCAGCCTCAGGGACCCCACGGGCCTCTGTACCCTTGTGAGTTCGGCGCAGGCGCGAGCCCGGTTCCAGGAGAGGCTGTGGG
The DNA here is from genome assembly GCA_004026905.1 of Hystrix cristata. NCBI lineage: Eukaryota > Metazoa > Chordata > Mammalia > Rodentia > Hystricidae > Hystrix > Hystrix cristata. The sequence continues at coordinate 75,779 of PVJO010005726.1, read as the reverse complement.
AAAGGCCCTTTGCGAACCCCTCTCAGGTCACAGGGGCCCGTAGGGGAGAGTTTCTCACCCTGGGGGCCGGGAGGGAGCCCTGGACAGAGCCCAGGATGATCTGATGGGGAAAAAATGCCCCCAGGATCAGTGTCCCATCCAGCTGCCAAGTCACCCCGAGCTTCCTGACCTCATCCCCAGAAAGAAAAGGGGCTCTGGGGCCTCTGGACCTTCAGTGGCCCCTCTGCGGTCCTCACCAAGAGAGGAGGACCCTGTCACACTCACACCCCTTTTCTCTGTTCCCCACCATTTCTACCCCTCCCGTCTCTGTCTCCCACTGTCTCTCCCTCTCGGCCTCCGTCTCTCACTCTCCTTTGTTTTGTTTTGTTTTTTCCTTTTGATTTTAGTTTGTTTGTTTTTTTTCTTTTTCCTGATTTTAGTTTTTTGAGACAAGCTCTCAGCTGGTTGCCCAGGTTAGGTTCGAATTTGACACCCTCCCGCCTCAGCCTCCTGACTGCTGGGATCACAAGCATGAGCCGGTGCACCCAGCTCTTTCTGTTCTTGTCTGTCTCTTCACCTCTGTCCCTCTCTCTCCCTTCAGGATGCCCAGTGTCTTCTCTGGGCCTCACTCTGCATGTCCTGTCCTGCGCAGTGACAGAGGGGATTACTCTGCTCCCATCCCAGCCCCAGGGCCAACTCACGGCCCTCCTCACCAAGAAGGCCCCCCTGTGGCCAGTAGCAGTGACCTGGTCCCAAAGTCATGCCTGCACTTTCCTCAGAGAGCCACCCCCAGCCATCTCCCCACAGTGCTAGGGGGTTACTCTGGGGTCCTGGAAGGGGACAGAGGTGTGGCCAGGGCTGTGACCAAACTCGGCAATCAGGAAGGCGTGCTGAGGTGGAGGGACAGAGGGACAGATGAGGGCTGAGTAGATGGTAGGGATGAATGGCTGAGATGGGACAGAAGTGCCCCCGCTGCTGTGCACAGTAGCCATCCTCTGTGCCCAAAGTCTGCCCCTTCATGCCAGACTCTGTCCCCAGCCTGAACCCTACATGACTTCCTGCTGCGTAGCACCCCCAGGCTGTGTGGGCTCCTGGCACGTGCCTGCAGAGGCAGCAGGAAGGGCTGTGCCCACTTCGAGGACCAGGGTCCACCCAGGGAAGGGGGGCAGGAAGGGGATGGCCGTGCTGTGGGCACCCGAGGTCAGCCAGGAGCAGGGCGGTGGGGCCAACAGCGGCTCCAGACTCTGCGTCACCCCGGCCAGCCCCACCCAGACCCCTGTCCCCTGCGCCCTGCCCCAGGCCCTTCCAGCCCCTGTGGTCTGGGGCCCAGCCAAGCCTGAGCCGGCCACAGCCCCCTTATGTTGTGTTCCAGGCGACCTGGTGGGGCACACACCAGGCCGTGGGATGGACTCAGCCCCCCATCTGTGTTGGCCAGGCCAGAGCGTCCTCGTCTGTGAAGAACAGCAGCTCCCTCAGGGCTCGCCACCCCCACTCAGCCTGGCCGAGGCCCTTGCCCAGCCCGCCACACCAGTGTCACAGGCCCAGGAAGACTGACCACTGACCACGCCAACACCACTGTGACCCGTCACTTCACCTCCTGGTTTAAATCCAGACCCACATCGATGCCACCCACCAGAGGCCCCATCTTGGGAGACGCCCCAGCAGGGCCAGGCCCCCAGCAGCTCTCAAGGTGTGGGTCTCCTGGAGCCTCAGAAGCTGGTGGCACCACAAGGGCTTTGAAAGGCATACATCTAGGTCACCTCTGAGCATGTGGGGTGCTGCCCAAGGAGGTGCGGGAGAAGGATCTAGGTGTGCCGATAGAATCCCAGCACTCTGAAAGGCCGAGGCAGGAGGATTACAAAGTTGAGCCCGGTGTGGGCACCTTTGTAATTTATTGAGCCTCCTCTGTGTCAAAATGCAAAATAAAAAGAAGAGGGCTGGAGATGTAGCTCAGTGCAAAGACCAGGGTTCGGTCCCGCTAGCCTATCCTCAAAAAAAGGAAAAAAAAGAGAAAAAAGAGAGAGGGGCTGGGGGTGGGCACAGGAGTCCAGCAGAGTAACAGACTCGTCCTCGGTCACCAGGCTGCTCTGCACTCCCACTGTCACCCTGGGGTGCAGGCCTTGCGCACAAACATTTGGTGTCTGCTGCGGACACTGGTGACCGCCAGGCAGGGAGTCACCACCAGACAGGGTCACCCCTCGTCCAGCCACTTCAGCCCCCTCCTGGCTGCCTGGACCTCAGTCATCAATGCTAATGCTCCTGCCCGCAGTTCTGGTTCTCTGTGGGGCAGAAGGGGAAACTGAGGTCCAGAGGGTCATGTCCGCCAGCCCAGAGCTTGGGACACGGGCTATAGGGCCCGGGGCACACTCAGGCTATCGGCAGGTGGGGCTGTGTCCTGTCCGCCTGGCCGTTGTTACTAGGCCACTAGGCCGCCCACCCCACCCCCACCCCAGAACGCAGCCAAGGGAGGGGATGCCTGTTAACAAGCCTCTTCTCAGCCCCAGTGGCTCCCGGCCCTTCCCAGGCGGAAAATTCAATTAGTCTCGAGCAACTGCTTTGCTGAAGAGCCAGAGAAAGGGGACCGGAGAAAGGGACCCGCCTCGCGGCTGTTGCATGTGCTGGGGGGAGGGGGACATGGGAGAAACCGTCTGCTTCTCTGCTCCTCCACCACTGCGAGACCCTAAATGTGGGTCTGCTGGCGTCACTGCACCCCTGGTCCCTATGCCCACCTCTGGTCTCTGCACAGACCGGGCCCTTGGAGCCCTCCAGGTTCCCCCTTAGTCACAGCTGCCAGCTCCTGGCTCTGGTCCTTGCAACTGGATGCCTGGCTGCAGGCACGTGGAGCAGGGACCCGTTGCCAATAGCAGCAGGATTAGGGTTAGGATTAGGGTTAGGGACGCCTCCCCAGACAGGGTCTCGGCCCTCACTCCATCCTGGCCTCACCTCCTCAGCACTCTGCCCTTTGGCCACAGGGCCTTTGCACGTGCCTGACAAGCTTCCCTTTCCAGAACCTCAGCCCAGCCAAGTCAGGCCTTCTTTTCACTCTCCCATCACCCTGGAGCTTCCCAGCAGGCAGCAGAAGTTTCCCTTCAAGAGGGTACTGGGGAGATCATCCTCTTCTCTTGCCCAGCATGGGGCCAAAAACATAGCATATCCTCAATAAACACTGGCTGAGTTGATGAAGTGCCTGGGGGTACCCAGCTGTCAGGCCCAAACAGGAGTTTAGAAAATGACGGAGTCCTGCGGAAGACATGCCCTTCTCTGGCCAGTGGACTCCTATGCACCCTGCTATGGCCTGGTCTCTAGTACCCACTCCTGTAGGATGCCAGAGCAGCTCTGAGGACTGGTGAGACTAACCATTGCAGCCCGGCCCTCGGCCTGGATGTCTAAGTTTTCTCTGGGGCTCACTCGCCCCTCATCTCTGGTCCCTGGTCCCAACTGGCCACCTAAGTAGCCCCTATCTGCTGCGTTCTCCCTCAGAAACCTCAGGAAGACCCGGCTGCACCACTCCCCACTGAAATCCTCTGTACCACTCGGGATGCAGGCGGGCCAGGGCTGTCCACTGCGATGGCCCTTCATCCTGGCAGCTCTGCCACGTCCAGTGGGGGGCCGGGGGGCAGGGATAGGCCCTTAGGCGAGTCGGACACACAGTGGGTGCCGAGGACTGGGGACCTCGGGCAGTCGTGGGCAGAGTGCCTTTGTCCAGGGCAGGGAGGCCCCACTTGGGTGCGCAGGACTGCCAGGCACACATGGGCCTCGGCTTGCCCCGGGGTGGGGGCGGGGCAGGGGCCACATGCACAGGGACCCACTGGCAGCTGGGTGGGTGTAGGGAGGAGGCTGCTTCTCTGAGCTCGTCTTCCTTACGGTCCCCAGCAAGGGGAGAGGACGCTGCCTTCTGATCTCTCGAGAAAGTTCAGGGAGAGAGGCGAGGTGTGATGTTAGCACTTTGGGAGGCTGAGGCAAGAGGATCACATGTTCAAGTCCTTCCTGGGCAACTTAGGGAGTGGGCAGAGCACATTTGGCTGGATCCAGGGAGGGCGGTGGCGCAGGGCCTGCTGGGGGAGGCAGGGGCCTGGGAAGGCCCAGAGGTGGGGAGGGGCTGTGTGCAGAGGAATGTGGGCAGCCCCTCCTCTTCCCAGAGGGACAGAGGCAGATGGCAGCCTGAGGCTGAGGACCCGGAGTGGCAAACCATCCTCAGGCCCCGGTGGGCACTCACAGCCCCTCCTAGGAGCCCTGGGACTCAGCCTTCTCAAGTTCCTGGCCCCAACCTCCTCCAGCTGTGTGCAGCTGGGGCCTCACCCCGAGGAAACCCAACACCAGGTGGGGGCGGGTGGCAGGGATGGCAGCCCAAGGCCTCTGTTGGTCCCCTGATCGTCTGTTACCGCAGCACCCCAGCCAGGGCTGGGGCCCTTTGTGACTTACTTGCTGGGACCATCTGCCTGTAGCTGCTGGGACAGAGAGGACAAATGAGAGCCCAGAGCCTGGGTGCTGCCAGGTGATGTTGCTGGGAAAGGGCTAGAGGGTACAGCATAGATGTGGCTCCCTGCCACCCCTTGGGCCTCCTGAGGTACACACGACTCCTTACATGCGTGTGTTCACATGTGTGCTCACTGAGGAAGGAGAAGGAGGAGGTCAAGGCTGGCTTGGGGCACAGGGAAAGTTGTTGGGCTCCACCACCATCTTGACCTCGGCTTGCCCAGAAGGGACCCGGATCCTCCCCAGCCCCATTCTCCACCTCCAATGCTCCCCATACTCTATATGGGGAGACTGAGATCCTGCCCGGAGCTGCCCTGCTCCCAGGAGCAAGGAAGGAGGGAGGGAAGGAAGGAGGAGGCCCTGCAGGGAGGGGCTGCCAGATGGCTGTAATCCTGTGTCAACAGGGGCTTAGACACCTGCTTGGATCCTTCCTCCCCAGCCGCCCCACATTCCGGCACATCTCGGAGCTTCCCCGCTCCAGTGCCAGGGCCTGGGCCTCCCGCTCTGGGTGGAGACATGGTCTGATCCCACAGACAGGTCTCTTTTGTAGACGCCCCTGGGGCTGGAGACACCTGGGTGTTGGGAGCAGCAGGCCCAGGACGGGTGGGAAGCCAGAGCGGATGCTGAGGTGTGAGCTAGGGACAATCTGAGGAAATGGGGTCAGCAGGCTCCTGCCCACCCCGTGCTGTGGTCCTCGGCCTGGTTGGGACCCATCTGCAAATCTGCTTGCCTTTCCCCAGGTCCCCAAGGAGCCCCTTGTAGCAAGTACAGAGCCGGGCGGCTCCCAGCTCTGCAGGCAGGCAGAGCCAGGCTTCAGGTCCCAGAGCCTGCTTGGACGCTGGGGGATGCAAGCAAGAAGGTGCGCCCCACACCTGCCTCCTGCCTGCCCTGCCATAGCCCTTCTGCCGCCTTCTTTTTCAGTCCCAGGCCCTTCTAGGCTGAGGACCGGCCCAGGGATGGATTTCCATGTCAATGGGCAGCCTCGCCTGGTAAGCTGGTTAACAAGCCCCCAGCCGGTGGGGAGCGGGAGGCTGGGTGTTAACACGCAGGCCCTTTCTCCCCAGCTCCGCGCCATCCAGGTTGCCATGGTGCCTGCCTGGCCTTGGGCCGCAGCTAATCCTTTCTCTGGTCCTTTCATCCTGACCGTCCCACCCCCCAGGCAGGTCACTGGTGACTCGGCCTTCCCCAACAAGGCTGGTTTCTCTGAGGAGGTCAGGGGAGGCCATAAATCCAGCCCCCAGGGCCCCAGCCCTAGCCCTTTGTCCCTGCGTCCTCCCCAGCACTCCCCCCAGGAACGCCAAGGCGGGAAACAGCCTTTTCCAGGTGGTTAGCTCCCCGCTCCCAAGGCCCAGCCCCATCTTTCCCCCGCTTGTCCCCTTCCTCTCTGTGACCTCAACCCATCCTTCTCCTGCACTGCTCTCCAGCTGTGGCTCCCTGTTTCTGGAATGAGCTCGGCCGACTCCTGCCACAGGGCCTTTGCTTGGGCTGGACGGTCTTCCCTGCAAGTGTCCCGAAGTTTTTGGCTTCCCTGCAAGAGGAAAGAGGGAAACCTTCTTGACAGGAATGTCACCTTCTGCTGAGCCCTGGAGCACCCTTCTAACCACCTGGCTGTGCGGCTGGGGAAGGGCTCCAGGGCAGGACTCTGGAGACGGGGCATGCAGAAGAGGTGCGGGGTGCGCCGCAGGACATACGGGCAGCTCTCTGCTCAGGGAGGCATCGCATCCTGAGAACACAGCCACCGAGGGGCAGCTGAGTCCTGGGCTGCACTGGTCAAACTCCACCCTGACCAACTCACTCCTTCACCTCCCCCCGCATCACCCGTCCCCAGAAGACAGTCCTAGAGCCCTGCGATTACAGGCAGTGTGCAATTTAAAAGGCCAAATGATTAGCCAGGCCTCCAGTCAATGCTTGGCTCCCGAGCTTCCACTTGAATGCCTCCGGCCACAGGGAACTCACCCCTTGGCCATTTTCTCCCTGTGTGGCATGTCCCCAGGAGGCTGGCAGGGTACGGGTGCCAGCTCAGGTGGCCGGGAGCCATAGCTAGAATGGACTTTTCTTTTTTTTTTTTTTAATTTTAAACCAAGAACATGTATTGGTACATTCTACATACAATGGTCACATTCATTACATTAATTCTGTACCTATATATGATGTATCTTGGTAGAATGGACTTTTCACCTGAGGGTCTCCCAGCCTTGCGGCAAGGTGGGTAACTGGGCCCTCTCAGCTCCTGGTTCCATGGCTAGGCTGGGGGTGAGCAGCTACATCCCCAGAAAGGGGAGCAATAGGGTGAGAAATGAGCACCCGCTGAAGCTTGCCCACCACCACTGTCCTTCTTCCAAGTCAGGACAGGAAGTGGTCCCATTTTTCAGCTGAGATCACCAAGTCTCAGGAGGAAGGCTTAGAGCTGGGACAGGCAGAGGCTCTGGCTAGAGGCCTTTTCCAGGCTGTCTGGCAAGGGGAGGCAGCCCCAGCCTCAGCACAGACCCAGGCCTCATGACCATGTTCCCTGCCTCAGAATACTTCAAGAGATGAACTTGGCATTGGGGATGTAGCTCAGTGGTAGAGGCCCTGAGTTCAAACCCCAGCACCTCAAAAATAAAAGAGAGAGAGAGAGAAATGAACTCATGTGGGTCCCAGGGCGGGAGACAGTGGGTAAGGCCAGCTGGGGGTCTTTGGATCTGGGTAGGTTGAGAGGGGCCGCACCAGCCTCCATTTTCCCCTCAGGACATGGAGAACAAGAGCCCCAGCCCCCAGTGTGGGGAGGGACTGCCAGGGGCCAGAGAAAGATGGGGAGTAGCTTCTCCCTGCAGCTTGTGGGCGAGAGCAGGATTCCAAAAACCTCCTGGGAGACCCCGGAGCATCCAACCACACAGCTGCCATTGGCTGTACTGTCCAGGCCTGTGGCCGCCTCCACCCTGTACTTCCTGTTGCCCCCTCCAGCCCCGCGCCCCTGGGGTGACCAGTCATGATTATCAAGCTCCTCTGCCAAGCCAAAGACATCACAGCTCAGAGAGGACAAGACACTTGCCCAAAGCCACATAGTGAGAGCCTGTGACTGTCCGCAGAATAATGAATGAGCCAAGATCCCAGGGAGGGTTGTAGGAGGAGCAGCAGACCCTCAGTGGCCTTCCTGTGGGCTGCCCTTGGGCAGTGAACACCAGCTTGGTAGCCCCCTCCCCAAGCCCTGTCCTCCTCTGTGACAGAGCCCAGCAGAGGCTGGCACAAGCCCCCAAGGTGTGAGGGAGGACTCCCAGCCTGCCACTATATGGGTCCCTGCTGGCCTTCGGAGCAGACTATCCCAGGAAGGCCCAGCTTTCTGCCCTGGACTCAGCTCTGCTCTGCTTCCTCCACCCACCTGCCCAGCTCCTGGGCGCCATCTGAGCGAGATGACCTCCATTCTGAAGCTTTGCCTCTCTGAGCCTCAGTTTCCTGACTAGCAGCAACATGGGTGGGTGAGTAACAGAGCAGGGCCAGGCTGTATGGGCTCTGTCCCTGAAGAGAGCTCTGTGGCAAGGAGCAGGGCTCACGGGAGAAGCCAGCGTGGAGGGAGGGGACCCAGCCAGTCTCAAGAACAGTGTATCAGGTAGGCCCAGAGTCCAGCCATGAACAAGACCACCAGGCCAGCCCTGTGAAGGTCACACGAAGCAGGCTGGAGAGAGTAGTGACAATCATGCCTGCTGCCATCCCCAAATGTAAATGCCTCATGGGCTTTAGTTCTGCCTCCCACACAACATACTCCATGGCAGGCCTGCTGATTGCTCATATTTTGTTTTGTTTTATTTCCTTTGAGATGGGGTCTCACCATGGAACCCAGGCTGGTCTTCAATTTTGGGGGATCCTCCTGCCTCAGTCTCCTGAGTACTGGGATTACAGGTGTGCTACCGCCCCACCTGGTTTATTTGTTCCCATTTTACACCTGAAGACACTAAGGCACAGAGAGGGAATGGGAATCACCTGAGGTCACCCAGGTACTTAGCAGAGCCAATATTTGAACTGGAGTGTGGCTCCAGAGGGCCAATCAACATACCAGCTGTACATCTTTGAACAAATTCCCACTGAGGACCCAAGGTCAAGCCCGAGGTAGGTCTGGCGCAGTCCAGGACAAGTGGCAGGTGGGAGTCCACTGGGACAGCTCTCAGGCCATGGTGCTCCCAGCACAGGAGCCCTCTCTTCAGCACCTGTGAGACGACCTGGTGACCCCAACCCCCAGGAAGGTCTGGACGGTGGAGGGCAGACACCTTCTGGGCCAGCACAGCCCACGGCCCCACCTTGCTGAGCCCAAGGACCTCAGGTTCATTCCTACCCCTGACTGAGCAGCTGCAGATCTGGACACCACAGGGTGGGCACAGGGGTCGTGGGAAGCAGCCTTGGGAAGTCACTGTGGACACACCTGGGCAGCCCCGCCTCTGGGAGACAGGGGAGATGGCACGAGTACTGGCCTGACCTGCCTACCTCCAGACCACCACCCCGTCTGCCTCAGAGCTGCCCGCAGCCCCCAGGGAGTGACCTCCTTCTGGTTCCACAGAGGCCAGGATGGGAAGAGGCCGAGGAACCGGCTGTGCAGGACACCTGAGCCCCTGACCAGACCTCCCGGGGGGCAGCCACCTGGGGGTGGGAGGCCCAGAGTGGGCCAGTTCCCAGCACCTCCTCAGCTGGCCCTGCAGGAAGTGGTCAGCAGGTGGGGGCCAGGTGGCTCCACCTGTCCTGACTTGCATCTGTCAGACTGGGGGCTTGAGACCAGAACAGACGCTCCCAGCCTCAGGTTCTGCATCTGTGACCAGGGCACCATCTGTCCCCTCCCTGGCCCTGGGACCAGGCAGGTAGGCAGGACCGGGCAGGGTCAAAGAAGCCAGCTCTGAATCCTGGCTCCACTGCCTGGCTAGATGACCTCTGAGCCTAGGTTTCCAGGTCTTGTAAAAGGCACTTTTAGGGCTGGGCATAGTGGTGCACATCTGTAATCCCAGAACTTGGGAGGCCGAAGCAGGAGGATCTCAAATTCCAGGCCAGTATGAGCATCAGAGTAACTTATGGAGACCCTATCTCAAAATAAAAAATAAAAAAGGACTGGGGATGTAGTTCAGTGCAAAGGCCCTGTGTTCCATCTCTAGTACTGCTAAATAAAGAAAGAAATAGCTTCAGGAAGATGACTGAGCCCGTGCTTCACGTGGATTATTGTGCTTTGGAAGTTTGGGAGGTGCCTTTGGGCTAGCAAAGTGGGTGATCCCAGGGAGTGAACCTCGGAGTCTGGCATCACTGGCCCGGAGCCAGTGGCCACTTGCCCACACTTATACCCAGACCTGAGGGCTGGGAGTTAAATACCCTGTTATGGCAAGGGCATAGAGTTTAAGAAATGGTTGCCCCCCTCTTAGTTTGTGTCCCTCTGTCTCATACTGGGCAAGCCCCTGGGGCCCGGGAACTAGATGGGGGGGCAGGGCTAAGGTGCCTGTCTGTCCATCCATTCTGCAGGGGCAGGGGCCGCAGGTCACATCCAGATGGGCAGCCCTGGCACTGCCTGATCCCCTCCCTCCAAGTTGTCACCCTGCCTGCTCCAGACATAGGTGCCAAGGGGTGCCCCCCTCACTTCCGAGTGCAGGGCAACTGGCTTAGCAGTGAAGGAAGGTCTGGCCTCCAGATCCCTGGCATTCAGGGGTATAGTAGCTTAAAAAGTAGTCCCCAAAAGGTAAGTCAAGTCCTTGTCCTTGAAGTGGAAATTAGAGAAAAGGTCTTCACAAATCCTTAAGTAATAAAGGAACCTGAGAAGAGGTCGTCCCAGATTTACAGTGGACCCTAAATGCAATAACTGATGTTCCTGTAAGATGGGAAGACAGTGCTCTGGAAGGCTGAAGCAGGAGGATCTCAAGTTTGAGCCCAGCCTAGGCCACTTAGTGTCTTAGTTAGACCTTGTCTCAAAATAAAAATTAAGAAAAGAACTGGAGTTGTGGCTCAGTGTAAAGGCCCTGTGTTCAATCTTCAGTAACACACATACACACGTGCACACATACACATGGAGAGAACAGAGACTCAGAGAAGACCCTGTGGCCACAGAGGCAGGGATGGAGTGAGGCAGCCCCCAGTCAAAGAACACCAAAAAAGGCAGGTGACCAAAAACCAGACAGAGACCAGGACCAGGCAGACTCCCCCTCAGAACCTCGGTCTCCCAAAGTGCAACAGAATTGGTTTGCATCGTTGAATCCACTGTTTGTGTTGATTTGTTTCAGCAGCCCCGGAAACAATTCTGGGACAGGGAGGGTCTGGAAAGGGTCATCTCCCCGAACCCAGGATGGCTGGGGAGGGGCCGGGCTGGGTGCCGCATGGCAAGTCCCCCCCACCTTCCACAGTGCAAGGGCTTTCAGCTTGTTGCTCTTGGAGGGTCATGGGGTTGGCTCACAGTGGACCAGATTTCCAGAGTCGGGGGGCTGATGGGGCCCCCTCCTTCCCAGGGACAGAACAGACATGGATTCGGTTGGATTCCTTCTGCTGCCCATCCTCTTCCCACGCATGAGTCTCCACAAGCTCAGCTTTCTGAGGGGAGACAGCCCCCCCAAGCCCAGCCCAACCCTTGCCCCATCCACCTGAGACCTAGGAGACCCAGTTCCCCATGCAGTCTGACCTGGCCTCATAGCGTAACCCCGATTCCAGGGCCTGCCCCACAAATGCTCCCTGAGAGCCTCTGCGCCTGCAGCTTCTTGCCCCGGGACAGTGTCTCCACAGGCCAACCTTGAGACACCTTCTGGGTCTCTGCTCACGTGTCAGTTTATCCAACCTCCTGCCTTTCTTTTCAGCACTGGGAATTGAACCCAAGAGCCTCACACTGAGCTACAGCTTCCCTCCCTTTTTAGATTAAATTTTGTTTTATTTTATTTCATTTTTTAGACAGGGTCTCAGCAAGTTGCCCAGGTTTAAACTTAAGATCCTCCTGCCTCAGCCTTCCAGACAGCTGAGATTACAGGCATGCTGCACCAAGTCTGGCTCATTCTCCCTTTTATCTGACCCTGCATGGACCATTGTGGAATCTGCGTGTTGCCCCACTCTACAGCTCGAGTGTGCTAAATGAGTGCCAGAGGGTAAGGTGGGTCTATCTTGCTCACTTGAGCCAGGCATCTCCGTGACATTTCCAGCTACAGGAAAGGGAGGGTTTGGTGGCTGCTCAGGATGGGTGGGTGACCCTGAGTTCTGCCTCATGGAAAGCCTCAGCGTGGAATGGCCTGCCCCCAGCCCCAGTCTCTCCCTTGTGCCTGCAGGGGTCACCATGGCTGGCCCATGAGGGACGCTCGCCTCCCAAGGGTCCCTCTACTCCCAAAGCCAAGCTCCTCAGAGCCCAGAGCAGCCACCAGCCAGGAGGTCCGAAGAGGGCGTCATAGGTCCCTGACCCGGCAGGCGGCCGGCTGTTTGGACTGACTCAAACCCTGACTGCCCAGGGCCTCGACTGCTCTCAAGGGCAAGGATCACCTGGGTAGTGGGGAGCCTGTCCCCTAGGGGTTGGTGTCTCAGGCACAGCGATGCAGCCAGTGCCACGCCCAGGCCTTGGGTGCAGGCGGAGGTCACTGAGGCTTCCCGGAGAAGAGGAGGTGGAGGGTCACGGCGGCCGCAGGGCGCTGACTCAGCCACAGGAGCCGCTTCTGCAGGCCGTGCCTTCCTGACAACCGACCGCGGCTGCTGGCTAGTGCTGGGCAGGAAGCATGTGTCAGGGTCCCGCCTAGGGCCAGGCCTGGCCTCCACCTCCCACCTTGGCCAAGCCTCCTCTCTGGGGACCAAGGATGAGGCCAGCCCACCCCGCCTCCTCCTTCCGGAGTCTCCAGCTGCACTGGGGAAAGAGCTCTCTGGGATGTCGGGATGGACTTGGGTGTGTGCACATGAGGACACACGTGTGCCCCACACACGGCCAGCGCACACATGTAGGCTGGCAGCATGTCTTCCCCCCGCCCCACCAGAACATCTGTGTGCACTCGAGCACACCCCCATGCACACAGGGTGTGCTAGTACCACAGGTGCGCTTGCACACTGAGTGTGTATTCGCGGTTGAGCATCCCCACCAGAGGTGTTGGTTTCTGCTGCTGACACACACGGTTTCCTGTAACCACGCCAGGAGGTCCCAGGCGTGATTATTAACAGAACTTCCTTATGCTCTCTTACGGGGCCATCTCTGTCCCAGGCACCAGAAGGAGCCAGGGGTTCTGCACAAGGTCAGCCCACAAACCCCACACTTGACTCTTTAGGGAGGAGACGCAAGGCCTCGAAGGTAGGACCTGAAACTGTTAGCCTATTCTGTGTGACAAAACGTGCCTCCCCCCCATTGCCATCAGAAACTGAGGCCAAGGACAAGCCTTGCTGAGTGTGGGCCGGGGGAGGACTTTGCCAAAAAGAACAGTAGAGGTTGAAGAAACCCCTGAGAGCAGCAGGGAGGGGCTGAGGGTACATCAGGTTGCTGTGTTCCTGTGTACAGTTTGTGCACTGACCAAGAGTACACACTGGACATCCAGCCGGGCTCTGGGCAGTAGCAAACTATCTGGCAGGCGAGGGGGCCATCCTCCCCCAAGACCTCGATTCTCCAGTGTGGGTGTTTGTTCCTTCCCTGAGGCTTCAAGAACAGCCAGGCCCTATGGGCATGTAGGTGCATCCCCGTCTGGCCAGGAGGCTGTGGTTCCCAGAACATCACAATGGCCACACAACAGGGGTCCCTGGGGATGGAACCTAATCTTGGGCTATTGAGGACCTGAAAGCCACGGCCCCTGCCCCTACCAGCAGACAGGACACCTGATCCACCATCAACCTGCCTCAAAAGAGGACACTGTCCCCCAGGGGCCCCTGCCCCAAGATACAGACAACGAAGGAAAGTGGGTCGTGGGGATAGAGTGACAGCGACGGCAGGTGGGGATGTCACAGGAGACCCATGGACGGGCCTGTGAGGATGTGCAGTCAGGGTGGGTGGGGAGTTGCTGTGTCCCAGCCTCGAAGAGGGCCAAGAGCCCCGAGAGGTCAGTGATGTGCCCCAGAGAGATGTCACTGGCCATTGCAGCTGGGCTGGGGCCTAGTCTGGGGACCACTCAGACCATCCCCCTGGCTGGCTGTCCTACCACCCACCCCTGGGGTGGGTCTGCACAGCCCTTGCCCGGCTCCTGGCTGGCAGAGTCTCCCAGGGGCAGCAGGCAGAGGCTGGGAGAGGCCTAAAGTCCCTAGCCGGCCTTACCCACCCCAACAGTGCTGGAGCCTCAACCCCCAGAACAGAGGGTTTTCCCAGGGCACGGGAGACACCAGCCAGTGTGACCCCACAGCGGCTCGCTCTCAAGGGTGGTGCCGAGTGGAGCCCTGCCCTCTCTACCTCAGTCTGTCCATTTGTCAAATGAAACTTCGAACCAGGGCCCCTTTGGGCCCCTTTTCCCTGCTCGTCTCACAAGGGCTGTGTCTAGCAAATGCCTAGTTCTGCTATACTGACCACTATTGTTGAGCACCAGACCACTGGGCTGGAGGGGGACCCAGGGGTAAAGGCCCCATGGAGAGAGGAGGGGATCACCCTGGAAGACTTCCAGGGTGCAGCTGGAAGGGAGGCTGAGATGGACACTGAGCCTTCCTGGAGAAGCCAAAGGCAGGTTGGGAAGGTGTGAGGAGCGAAGAGTATCAAGGGCTCAAGTTGTGGTGGCCAGCTAAGGAGGTGTCAAGCCAGAACCCCACCTGTAGAACTCAGGGCCAGCCCTCATTGTTCAGCCAGACCCACCTACTCCTGCTCAGTGCCTTGACCACGTGGCTGGCATGGAATTGTGACCCAAGGAGTCTGTGGCCCATGGAGGCCTGTGGGCTGCTCACATCAGCTTGGAGGGCAGGGGCAGCCTCAGCCCTGCCCCGTGGACTTGGGCACTGAGAGTCAGATGGATATGGGGTTGGAGAGAAGGGACCGCTGGGCTCCTGCCAGGCCCAACCTCGCTGTCTGACCAAGAATGACCCAGAGGTTCCCGAGGAAGCCTGGCATGCCACCCTGCTGTTTCTGTGGCTTCCTCTGGTGGTGTGGGTGCAGGAGGCCCGCAGACCCCACCTATTGCAGCACTGCCTGAGCCGGCTGCTTGTCAGAGTCTGGGGGTTTGAGACTACCTGACTGTGCCCTGTGGGACCTGGTCAGCTCACTTCCCTCTCTGAGGCTCAGCTTCCTCATCTGCAAAGTGCAGCCCTGAGCCCCTGCAAAGAGTGGTGACCTGCCCCTTCCACTCCCTGCCCCCAAACCCCTGGCTCCCAAGCCCCTTGCAGCTGATGAGCACTGGGGGCCTCTCCCAGGGTGCAGCCTGAAAAGCTATGGGAGTCCTACCCTTGGAGGCTGGGTCTGTGGGGAGCCCCCTCCCCGCTGCATACAGGAGGAGGAGGAGGTGGAGGGACCCGGGGAGCACAACCTGGCAGGCGCCTCTGTCAATACGGCCTTCCTGTTTTGGAGACTGAGCTCGGCTGATCAAACAGCTTTCAGGGAGGGCCTTCCCTCCTCCCTCCTCTGGCCTGGCCTGAGCTGGGACCACCTGGAGGCTGGGTGCAGTGGTGACAGGTGGGGACAGCTCTCCCACGCCTGATTGCACTAAAACCTGTGCTCCTGGCACCCCAGCACTGCCCAGCCCCCTCCCAACCCCCTCTGACCACCACCGGAAGCCCCCGTGTAATCCTTCCGCTGCTCTGGAGGCCACACTGTCCTGGCGGCCCTGCCCACTGTATCCTGTACCCTCATGTGACCTCCTGCAGGAAGGAGGCACAAGCAGCTCCTCAGGCCGCACCATCAGGCACATGCCCAGCTTGTGGGACCTCAGGCCAGGCGGGAGCCACCCTGAGAGCCCTGCCTCTTCTAGAAACTTCTCTGTCGTAGGGCTACTGGCATTGCTCTGTTCCTCCCCAGTTGTGACAAGCAAAAGTATCTCCAGGCATGCATTGCCAAATGTTCCCTACCCCAGGACCAGAATCCTCCTGCTTGGGACCTGCAGGGCTGGTCCGCAGGCCAAGAGGCCCAGGCTGTCGAGAGGAGGGAGGGCCTCAGACGCCAGGCATCCTTCTCGGGTTGGTTTCAGCCTGGTTTGCAGCCCTTAGTCCCCGTCCCTGCCTTGCCGGCCTGCCTGCTCACCTTCCTGGTGCCCTCCCACACGGTTGAACCTCTGAGCTACCAGGCCCTGCCCTCTCTCTGAAAATCCTACTGGCAGAAAGGGAGGAGGGAGACAAACGCAGAGGTGGCTCCAGTCCCATGTCATCTTCCTCTTTTGCTAGCCCCGAGGACACAAGGCCATAGGGAGAGACAGACAGACAGACAGACAGGAAGGCTGAGTTGATGAGGAACTCGACTTCTGTAATGTATCTCACTCAGTTCACTTCCTCTTCCTCGCAGCCTTCTGTGGCTGTCTGTTGCCTCCCACATGGCATCCTAAGCTTGGACTAGAGCCCTCTACTCACCACGCCAGTCTCACCTCCTGTAGCAGCTCTATTCATGCCCCTGCTTAACCCTGCGCATACCTTCTCCAGATGCCCCTGATGCCCCCATGTCTGCCCGCCGTCCAGCTCTACCTGCTCAAGATGTCAAGCTCCAGGGCAAATGTCACATCTTTCTCCAGAAGCCTTTTGGGAAGCCCCCTCCCCACCCAGCCCTCCTCACAATGGATTCATGGTGGCCCTGAGCATGTTTGCACCTGGCTCATCCTCCAGCCCTACCCGCCTCTGCCTGCACAGGGGACATCTGGGTGCTTGCTGAATGTTCCCCTCAAGGCTGAGCTCCCTGGGGCCAGAGACGGGTGGATTCCCATCTAAATCCCCCCATGCCAAGCAGGGTTGGGCATGGAGAAAATGCTTAAGGGACAGTACTGGTGGGTGGGTGAAATGCGTTGGGGGGGACAGGTGGACAGTAAGACATATAAATGGACGAATGGAGGTGGGTAGAAGCTTGAGTCCAACAATGACTCAGACATAGTGGTGGCGCTCTCCTATTTGCAGATGTGATTGTCATTCTTGGGGACCCTGGGTTACCACCCATCCAAGCCATATCTACCCTGCCCTTAAGAGGATGGAGGAAGCAACAGCTGCCCATCTTACAGAAGAAGAGCTTGAGGTCATGGAGGTACTTCTCTCTTAGTAAATAGGGCCCCCCTGAAGCCAAGACTCCGACCTCTGCTGCCTCTACCCAGCCTGGAGTCCCCTCCCACTGCCCCTGGGATCCTGTTCCATTGACATGGACACAGGGTCATGACTGGGGCGGCGGCTTGTAGCTGGTGCCTGACAGGCTCACCCCCTGCCTACTTGTGGCCGCCACACAAGCTAGCCATTCTTGGGGAGACAAAGGCCGCTGGGGCAGGGTGGCTCTGGTGTTTCCCGGGTGGGTGTCTGGCAGGATCTCAGTATGTGGGTCCTGGTGGTCGAGCTCTATGACGGCCCTGCAAATCAGATTAGCCCCAGCCAGCCCCACAGCCCAGCTGGCCCCAGGGTGGAGTCACAGGAAGAGGCTCAGCTGCCAGGCTTGGGCCTCTGCCCTCCTAGTGTGGACAAACTCAGGCCCCAGGGCTGAGACCCTCTCCCTGCTGTCCTCTCTGGACCCCTGGGGCTTAAGTGAGGCCTTGGAGGCCTGTCTGAGGGATGCTGGAACTTCCCCTGGCAGGGTGGACGCAGCTCAATCATGAGCACTTGGCCCACGTGGCCTCCAACAGGCCTTCCATCCTCCCATCCATTTATCCATCTATCCACCTACCAGTCCACCCATTCATCTTCCCACCTATCTGTCTGTCCACCCACCCACCCATCTATCCACCCATCCAACTATCTGTCCACCCATCCATCCACCTGTCTGTCCATCCCCCTACATCTGTTTAGCCAGTGTTTACTGAGTGCTTCCTTTGTGTCAGGTCCTGACATAGTTTAAGATGGGTCCCTGCTCACATGAAGGCAGACAGATAAATAGGCAGTTACAGCCTCAGGTGGCTGGTACCGATCCAGGGGTGACCTAAGAGTTGGAGGACTTCCTGGAAGAGGCAGCATTTGGCTGGGTTGCAGTATGCCCAGGCCAGGGTACCCCCCCCCAGCCTTTCCCAGCTACGTAGGCCAAGTCAGACTGGCCCTAACAAGCCTAGCCACTCCGTCCATGCCAGCGCCCAGGGTCCAGACCCAAGGGTCAGGCTGCCAGCGGGAAGGCAGTTGGTTTATGCCTGCAGAGCACCAACCCAAGCCAGCTCGGTGAGCAGGGCAGAAAGGCGCCAGCCACGTCACTAGTACCGCCAAGTAGAATCTTGAGCCTACAGGGAGACAAGAACTGGCCCAAGACCACACATCATGGGCAGCAGTGAGGGGTGCTGGGCAAGCAGGTGGGACTGGGACCAAGTGGGCCTCCAATCATAGCAGGAGATTGCCTATCTGCACCTTCCAGCACAGCCCTGGGAATCAGCTGCCCCCCTGTGCCACCCCTGCCTGGAAACCATAGAGTTTAGCTTCCCACCAGCCCCTGTCCCCCCCTTCCTGCCACAGTGACGGCTCACTCACAGGCTTTAGGCTGGGCTACCTTGGCCAGGCCACTGCCTCCTAGGGGGTCTGTAGGCACCTGGTACTCCCTCCTAGCAGCCTGCGGTCTGGCATTTCTAGCTTATCCAGTAACCAGCCCCACGTTCCTGCCTGGCTGTGCAGTTAGGGACTCTACCATCCCTCTCGGGGCTGGGCTGCCAGGCTGGGGGAGGCAGGCTCCTGGGACACTGAGCAGAACCACTGGACACAGAGTGATGATAGGCTGACGGGCCGCCTCGGATGACTTCCTGCCCAGTTAATGGCTCACCCATTATGTCACCACAGATCTTCCCAGGGCCCCTCTGGAGGGCAGCTGACAACAGCCCCAAGACACCACCAGGAGAAGATGGCAGCCCAAAGCCAGCTCCAATGGCTCCAAGGCCTGTGGGACTGACTCCAACAGGAGACTCCAGGCTGAGCCTGTAGGGGAAGGGGCCTGGAGCTCAGTGCCTGGTGGGGTGACTGGGAACCTCAGGAAAGCCACGGGCCCCGGATGGCTGCCAGGAGCCCCAGCAGGGCTCACAGAGGGCTATGTGGAGTGATCAGAGACCCGAGAAGTGAGAACGCAGGTCCCTGGCCAGAAAGCACGCTCTGCTACTCTGTCTGATCTACTACCCATGCACAACGTCAAAGTGAACAACAAGTGCTGAGAAATGTAGCTTGATGGCGCATACTTGTTTACGACGAGCGAGGCCCTGAGTTTGATTCCCATCATTGAAAAAAAGGTCATCTTCATATTACAGGTGGGGAAACTGAGGCTCAGAGGAGCAAGGTTGCAGATCAAAGGTTGACTGAAAGGTAGCCACTCTGGGATGGAAAGGTAAGAAGCCTGGTTGTGCTCCTGGAATCTTGCCTGGGGCTGGGCCCTAGGACCATCCTCCCCCGGGCCCCTTCCAGGACCCCAGGGTCCCAAGGGGCTTCCCAGCCAACCTGACCTTGTCTCTTTAGCCCCCTCCCAGATCCCCATTTCCTGCCTTAGACTGAGCACCTCCCTGGAGAGCAGTTTCTGGAGAAAGCCTTGGGATCTGTGGGGAAGGGGAGTGCCTCAAGCTGTAGCTGGGCCTGGGGAAGGGGCGGGGGCGGCTGGTCACCCTCCTCCAGTTTTCAGACCTCAAGGAGTCACCACGAAATTCCATTCTCCTGACAGCAAGGAAATCGAATCACTCTTGCCAATGCTTGCAGCCCCCATGAAAAAGCTGCAGGCTTTGTCCCGCTGCTCCCAGAACAGTGGCCACGACTGGTCCCGCACTCCCACCACGCCTGGCTGCAGGGATTCCTGGGTCATTCTCCTCCGGTACAGATGCTCCCAATCTGAACCTCAGCTTGCTGTGTGTACAGTGGGCACATTACCCCCAGTGCCTGGCAGTTGAAAGCCACAGTGGCCAGGGAGCCAGGAGCATGAGGGCCTGGGTTGGAGGGCTTGAGCAAGTCACAGCCCCTGATTCAAAGGACTCTGTCAGGTGGCTGTGGGTAGAATGGCTGCTCCCCGCTAGCTCTTGTCAGTTGCAGAATGCTTGGCCCCCATAGGTGCCCACTGCCTATCCTCGCGCTTGACTTGAACTCCAGGTCCACGGCACAGATTTCAGGCAGGGACTGGCAAGCTTGGGCTGCTGGGGAATGAGGAGGATTGTACAGGCAGCAAGAAACAGGGCTGGGACTTCCAAAAGGTGTGTGGACACCAGGTCAGGACTTTGAATCCACCAAAAAGGGGGGCCATGGAGGACTTGATCTTTCTGTGCACAGTGTGTTGGGAGAGGGGTGGCTATAAATCCAAGCGGCTTGGTTACTGCACAGAGAATAAATAGAGTAGGCAGGCTCTGGACCAGGAGATCAGGGTGCAGGATGCCAAGTGGTCCAAGGGAGAGACGACTGGGTACAGAAAGCTCGGCCTTCTAGTAGTTGGGAAGCAGAGAGGTGGGGAATTGGTGGTGGGGGTGAGGACATGGGGACAGAGACTCTGAGGCTGAGGCTGGGGCTGGACTGGCCCCTGGGGAGGGGGCTTTTCCTTCTGCCCCCCCCTAAGTTGCCTGGAGGCTCCAGGGCTGGGGTCTGGCTGATGGGGGAGGAGTTTATGGCAGGAGGTGAGGCCATGGGAGACTTGTCACTTGGGCACTGCTAGCACCATCTGCTCACAGGCATATGCCTGCCCGAGGTGCTGCCTCCTAATTACCTGGGGCCGGCAGGAAGAGGCCTGGGAACCACTGCCTCCACCCTAGCCCATCACAGAGTGGCTGGGGGGCCCCCAGAGCAAATGGGCCAGCGCCTCTCTGTGGGGGCGGGGGCGGGACAGACGTCTATTCAAGAAGTCTTCCTAGAGCCCTGCTATAACCCAGGACCGGTTCAGGTCTCCCAGGCTGGGGTTCCACAAGGTCGCGGTTGTTCTGCCTGCTTTGACATTTAGGAGAGTGCCCACAACCGGGAAAAGGGGCGAGCGCTTCGGATATACAGTGGCCTGCGGGCAGAATGGGTGGGGGCTCAGCCCTGGGAAGCCTGGTGGGCTCATCGGGCCTTCTTGGTGGGGGTGCAGAACCGCGGCGCAGTCGAGCGGAGAGCCGCCCCCAGCTGCACTCCCGGAAGACGCTGCGGGCAGGGGGCTCGGACCTCGCGCCCGCTCCGGGGTGTCTCGGGCCACTTCCGGCCCATAGCCCCTCACCCGCGCTCCAGGCGCGCATTCCTGCCGCCTCCGCTCGTGCAGGGGGTCGGCCCGGGCCCGTGGGAAGGGCCGGGGGTGGGGGCCGTGTGCCGGGAAGGCGGGGCGGGACGGCGCGCAGCTGGGTCACATCTGGCCGGAGCGCTGAGAGACCAAATGGGGCAGAAGGCGGCCTTTCATCCCGCGAGGGAAGGGGCGGCCGTAGTTTCTCACCACAGGGCGCGTAAGGACTTTGGGGGACTACCCCCCAACATACTCCCGCAGTCAAGGAAGTTGGCAGGGCGAAGGGTGGGGTTGGGTACAGGTGTTCTCTCTGGAACCTCGGGTTCCACCACTTAGGTGCCTAGCCTCCCGCCAGGTCATCAGAAACGACTGCCCAGGGGGACGATCCAGGGGCCGCCTCTGTCTGCCCAGTCGCCTGCGTCCCCAAAGGAGGAAGCCGGGCTCCAGAGGGAAGTCAGGACATCCCCTGCGGGGCGCCCCAGCCGGAGCTGAGTCCCGGCACCCCGGCCGCAGCGCGGGAGGGCGCGTCCTTGCGCGTGCCGGGCGCAGGGTGCAGCCCAAGCGGGCGCCGGCCAGCCTAGGTGTCTCCTTTTGGCGCATCCGGCGCGGGCCAGCCCCGAGCGCTACGCAGCGACCCCACCCCCGCAACGCGCGGGGTCGACCCCGGCAGGGCGGGGCGTACGCGTGCGCTGGGGGGAGGGGCTGCCGCCGTTCCCAGCCCCCCGCCGTGGCCCCACGTGGGAGCAGTCGGGCCAGAGGGGAAGACCCTAGAAGCCACGCCCCCTTGAGGATCAGAGCCAATGAACGCGCGGGGGCGTGACCAGGAGCGGGGGATTTAGAGCGCCCGGCGCGGTTGGCGCGCGGTTAGACGGCGCCGGACCCAGATCCTGGGTAGCGCGCTCAGCGAGCCGCGCCCACCATGCTCAAGCGCTGCGGCCGGCGCCTACTCCTGGGGCTGGCGGGCGCCCTGCTCGCTTGCCTTCTGGTGCTCACGGCTGACCCGCCGCCGCCTCCGGTGCCAGCGGAGCGCGGCCGGCGCGCGCTGCACAGCCTGGTAGCCACGGCGCCTGGGTTGGGGGCGGCGGCGGCGCCCGGGGCGCTCGCCCGCGAGGTGCACAGCCTGTCCGAGTACTTCAGCCTGTTGACCCGCGCGCGCAGGGACGTGGGTCCACCGCCCGGGGGCGCCCCCCGTCCCGCCGACGGCCACCCGCAGCCCCCGGTCGAGCCGCTGGCGCCCCGCGACGTCTTCATCGCGGTCAAGACCACCAGGAAGTTTCACCGCGCGCGCCTCGACCTGCTGCTGGAAACCTGGATCTCGCGCCACAAGGAGATGGTGAGTTCCGGCGGTCTGGCCGGGCAGGTGGGATGGGGCGCTCCATCTTGTCCGATATGGGGTAGTGTCCGATGGGGGCCAGCTGCATCCCTGTCCCCTACCTGGGGGCCGGCGACCCCCACCCAGCCCCTTTGAGCCCTGTTTACCTGATGGGGGTTACTGCCGGGACAGTTGTGGGAGTGTCGAAGGGGGCCCCACGCCTGCTAAGCTCGAGAGCCCTGGGTGGCTGCACCGACCCTACAGCAGTCTCCGACCTTGGGGTCGGTGCCTGTGACGTTGCTGTCCGAACTGCAGCGGGTCATAAGCCCTAATTTTCCCCAAACCTCCCCAATCATGTTCTGCTCCAGCCCCTTGAGGGTACGTCTCCCTGGGGCCCTGACACCTCCCTGGGGAGGAGGGCGCACGCCGCGGAGGTGAAGGAAGGGCATAGAACCTCCGGGCATAAGACTGGGTGCTGTACTCATTTCAGTTTGCTGTGGTGGGGGGTCAAGTCACTGCGGGCTCGTGGGCCCTGGGAAATGCATCTCAAAAGTGCTGGGTTTTGGGGTTTCATGCCGGAGACCCTGAGGCTTCGATCTTTGCCCTCACTTCCCCAGTTGGGCATCATCTTCCTAGACGTAATAAAGACACACCTCACTTTGAAATCTCCCCCGAGGCCATCGCAGGACGGTTGGGCTGGGGCGGGAAGGGGCAGAGGGTGGGGCCTGCGAGGAGTAGTGGGGGAGCAGCCCCAGGTGGAGAGGCTCAGGGGTAACTGGGGTGAGGGTGCAAGTGGAGAGACCATATTCCAAACCCCTGTTCCAGCTCAGGCTTCACTGAGCTCTGTTGAGGGCGAAGTGGGGATTGGGGTACAAGGCCCTGCTGATCTCAGTGTAGGGCTGGAGAGCAGGGTCCTATCTGGTCCTGGCTGGAGAGGCGGGGCGGGGACGCCATGGCAGCCTCCTGGGAACCAGGCATCCCTTTCCCAGGGGCTCAGCGGGCTGGCGGGGGCCATGGGTTTTGTTTGGCGGCCTGGGCCGTTAGGATTCCCGGCGCTGGGCGGCTCTCACGCCGGCCCCATGGGCAAGGTAACAAAGCCCCTTTCTCCAGCGAGAAAAGCGTCAGGCCTCTTGTGTGCAGCTCTGTGCTCCATGGGAACCGCCACTGCCGCGCTGGCCACTCAGGTTGCCTGGCGATGAGAGGGCCTGCCCCCCTCACTGACAACTCTTGTGGGGCACCATCCCCGAGCCAGCGATGTCCCTCTGCCTCAGCACTTGGCCTTCCCACTGTGTGACCTGGGGCAGCATTCAGCCCCCTCTGAGCTGCCCTCAACCACCTCCGAGCACCTCTCATCATGGAGTTTGAGGCTTTTTCCAGCAGAGTGGACATGGTCAAGGGGTCTTAGTTATGAGTCTCAGCTGGGTTGGGTAATCTTGGACAAACCTCGGGCCTCTCTGACCCTTGGTCTTTTAATCTCTACAGTGGGGGAAACATTACCCTCCCAATACGGTTTGTAAAAGAGGGCTGGCAAAACCCGCAGGCTTCAGGTGCACCCAGTAGGCCCTCAGAGTCGGAGGCATCATGGCACTGGGCCCCAGTGACCCTGTTGAAGAGTCACCTCATCAGGAGACGCTGAATCTGCTCCCACCATCAGCTCAGATGCGTGCAGCAAGCATAGCCCCTCTTGTGTGTTGTGGGCAGGGGTCCTTGGGACTTGTAGTGCAGGGCCCACTTTCCTAGCCTGTGCAGTACAATTCAGGCCTGGTGTCAGTGGGGGACACTGGAGAGGCTGTGAAATCCAGGGGGTGTCTGCCCACAGGAGCGGCTGGGAAGGCTTCCTGGAGGAGGTGCCCTCTGTGCCTGACTGAGGAGTGACTGAGTCAGGAGTGCCTTGAAGGGTAATCTTTGCCTCAGGGCATGAGTAGAGGCTGTGCAGGAAGCTTCCAACCACTGGAGGGGGGCTGGTGAGCAGGCCTTGAGGTCAGGGTGAAGAGCCTGGCTCCCGGCCTGCTGCTCCTCCCCCACCTCCCAGGAGCACGCCAGGCAGCAGCGGCTGCCACCACAGCAGCCACAATGGTCGGGGGAGAACTTGGCATCCTGTGTTTCTTTGAATCTTGGCTCCAGGAACAATGCCGCTTCCTGTGGGTGTCCCCCTCACCAGGCCTTGTCCAGCCCTGCTGCCCTCACTACCCAATCCTCCTCCTTCGGGAAGTTGGGGAGTGTAAGTCCCTAGAAGGGTCCACTTCTGCCCCGAGGTATAACCATGGCCTCAGTTTCCCCACTTGTACAAGGGCAAGAACAATCTGTTCCCAGCACTATGCCACATAGGTGAGCACTATGGAGTCCATTTTACAGAGGAGGAAAGTGAGTCTGAGTGATGGGAGGGTGGCCTGTGGCTGCAGCCCCTGAGTCTTTTTCTCCTGGTGGCTCTGTGTTGGGGAGATGATGGAGCCTGGCACCCCTGCACCCCACATCCCCGCCCCTCCAAAAGCGGTTCTCCAGGAGGCCTCCCTGCTCTGGAGCTGAACAAAGGTGACTTTAATCTCCCCGTAGCCCTGGGCTGGGTTTTTAGGATACCACCAAAGCGCGGGAGAACAGGCCTCGCTTGATCTCATTAAGAAAGCATTTTCCTTTTAATCTAGTGGCGCAGTAGAGCGTCTGCACCTCCCACGGCATTCCTGGGCTGGGGTGCTGGGGCACGGGTTGGGGGTGGGTGCGAGTCTGTGCCCGCCTGTGGTGTCTGCTGGGCCCTGGAAGGGGAGGGTGGGTTCGTGGAAAAGGTATAGACAGCACCGGCACATCCTGGACCTTGGGGCCTGCGACCTGTGGCCTGAGGAGTTTCACCCAGGGTGTGTCCAGGCCCGGGCAAGGAGCTGGGACTGTCCAGGTGCGGGGAGGTGCTACCTTTTGACCTGGGGGGTTGGTCCCTGATCACTGTGGATGTGATGTGCTCCAAATTTACAGGCACTGGAGCCTCCCTTGGACCTGTGTATACACAAAAGAAAACTAAGGCCTGGCAGGTGTGGGGGCCCCTCACTGTCTGCTCTGAGCAACTCCGCCTGCCCCAGGCTCACGCTCAGTCCTGCGGGGGCGCGGCCGGCGGCACACGCTGGGCGGGCCAGTGGAGGAAGGCACATTCCTCCCCGTGTGCCGACGGGCCCAGGCGGGCACTGGCAGCTCCTCACCCCACCCCAAAGGCCCCCTCCTCTTCCGCAGAGCGATCCTGGCGGGGTGGCAGGATGGCCGGGTGCCGGTGCAGGTGGAGCTTTGCCGTGGCCATGGGCAGGGAACGGTCCTCGGCCCATGAGCAGTTTCCTTGCCTCAATAGCAGGAGGGGTCCAGAGCCCCTCGTCAGGGACTGGGGACCTGTGCCCTTTCCTGTCACCACCTCACTGACCAACACTGTCTCACAGAACCTTGGGGACAGCTTTGGCGGAGGGTAACCAGCCACACTGGTCACGCACTGGGGGACCAGCTTAAAGGCACAGTCGAAGGGCTGCAGCGATGGCGGCCACACCCCTGCCCGAGGACCTCTTGCCCGGCCCTGCCCAGTTAACCAGGCCAGCTGTATGGTAATGACGGCATGGCCACTCCTGCTTAACTCGGCCGAGTTAAGGCCGCCGGCACTCCTCGACGCTCGGCCTAGGACAAAGCCGGCGACAATGCCTGGTGATTCATCCTCCCTCTGGGCCCTTTGTCTGCCAGGGCTTGGCAGCCACCCAGCAGAGGCCTTTGTCCCCGACCCAAGTGACTGAGTCTTGGCTTCCTAAAGCTCTTGCGTGTCCCTGCTGCCTGTCCCCTGCCCCCTCCTCTGGCCCTGAAGCCCACAGGCAAGCACTGTGTCAACAAGGGTGTGTGCCACCAGGTGCATGGGGCGGGCTGGCTAGGAGCCGTTTACCTGGCGGGTGGGTGGGGCGCCCCACTGGCTCGTGCCTTGCAGCTGCCTAGGTGACCTTGGACCCAGCTGCCACTCACCCAAAGTACTTGAGCCCTGTTTTTTGCAAGTGGGGAAAGTGGTGAGGGTGCGGGGTAGGGGGTAGATGCGGGTAGGGAGGGGTGTCCAGAGTAGCAGCTGCCACCGAGCCCGGCCCACCACCCCCGTCATGGCCCAGGGTTGGGGATACCGAGCTGCAGCTCAGGGCATGTCTGTCCTTTCTAGACGTTCATCTTCACCGACGGGGAGGACGAAGTGCTGGCTGGGCACACGGGTGAGCCCTGGGCTTGGGGGGCTCGGGGCACAGGGGGCGCCTCCCTGCAAAGCAAACGTCCCTCCTTCCTCCCCTGCAGGGGCTGAGAGGTCAGGGGCCAGGGGCTAGGAGGGCAGTTTACTCAAGGGTTTGCTCAACGCTCCGCCCCACCACTCGGGGCCCCCGATTCTCATGCAAATGAGGCCCTTTCAGCCCCCGAGGTCCCTTTGAGCCTGGCCAGCAGCAACAGGTGGCGGGTGCTGGGAAAAAGCTGGCTGAATGGGCAGGGGCGGGGCGCCCTAGGGAGGGGTGGGCTGAAGGAGGGTCCGTGGGCCTCAGCCCTGTGCTAGGGTGAGGGGGGTATCTAGGGGGCCCTGCTGGTGCCCAGGCCCTCACAGCCCCTCCCCTGCCCACAGGCAACGTGATCAATACCAACTGCTCAGCCGCCCACAGCCGCCAGGCACTGTCCTGCAAGATGGCCGTGGAGTATGACCACTTCATTGAGTCTGGGAGGAAGTGAGTTGGCCCCCGAGCTTGCCCGCCCTGCACACACCCTGCCGGTGCTTTCCCCCGCGTGCCCCCCTCATGGCCCTGCCTTGCCCTCAGATGGTTCTGCCATGTGGATGATGACAACTACGTTAACCTGCGGGCCCTGCTGCGGCTGCTGGCCAGCTACCCGCACACCCAAGACGTGTACATCGGCAAGCCCAGCCTGGACCGGCCCATCCAGGCCACTGAGCGTGTCAGTGAGAACAGGGTGGTGAGTTCCATAAACCCAGGCTGGGTTGGGGCTGGTGACTGCCCTGTCCTGCGACCTCACGACATCTCCCTGTCCCCAGCGCCCTGTCCACTTCTGGTTTGCCACTGGTGGGGCTGGCTTCTGCATCAGCCGAGGGCTGGCGCTGAAGATGAGCCCGTGGGCCAGGTGAGTGTGTGGGTCCCGGGATCCCAAGTGCACTGCAGGACCGTGGGGCTTGGCTTGCTTAGTACTCCCTGCGGTGGGGTCCCAGCCTTGTGTGTTGGCTCTGCCTGTCTCCTGCCCTCCTCCCTCTCCAGGCTTCAAAGGCAGCTGCACTTATAGCCACTTCCTCTGCAGCTGCCCTGCTCAGAACAGGCACCAGGGGCAGTAGCACCTCACACACCAGTCCCTTCCTGTGTTAGAAACCCCCCAACTCCGAGACCAGGGGCATCACAGCTGGTGTGGAGGAGGAAGTTTCCCTGGGGGAGGGGACATAGTGTGTTCTTCACCCTGCCCCTCCGGCACATCAGCCTCTTCTCAGCCCAGTCTGGGGAATCCTGTCCAGCCCCTGGTAGGCAGCTGCCCCTGCTCACTGCCCCTGCCCTTCCCTCCTGCAGCGGTGGCCACTTCATGAGCACTGCAGAGCGCATCCGGCTGCCGGACGACTGCACTGTGGGCTACATTGTGGAAGCTCTGCTGGGCGTGCCCCTCATCCGCAGTGGCCTCTTCCACTCGCACCTGGAGAACCTGCAGCAAGTGCCTGCCTCCGAGCTCCATGAACAGGTGCGCCGTCCCTGGGCCCAGCCAGGACGCAGTGAGTGCAGGAAGGGCTGAGCATAGGACCAGGAGGGACTCAGGTGTGAGGGGGCAGAGCCGAGTGGGGAGGAGTCAGGTAGATCACCGTTTTAAAGAGGAGGTCAGGGGTTGAAGATTTAGCTCAGGCGGTCGAGTTCTTGTTTAGCAAGCCCAGGGCCCCAGTTCGATCCCCAGCACCAAAAAAAAATAAGTAAATAAAATAAAAAGGACTGGGGATGTAGTTCAGTGCTAAGGTCCTGGATTCAATCCCTAGTACCACAAAAAAATAAAGGGGAGAGGTCAGGAGGAGCCCTACTGTCAGCTGCCACCAGGCATCAGGATCTCCTACCACTGGACACAGTTCCTACCGAGTTGCCATCCTTCCGTCTTTCACCTTTGGGGGAACCCTCCTGCGCTGAGCCTTTCCTTCGGAATCAGTAGCCGTCCCTTCTGCATGGCTGCAGCCCTCACTCTGGACTTCATTCCTGAGCTGCCTGGAGCACACGTCCTCAGTCAGAGGGAGGAAAACGAGGCAGGGCTGTCACCTGGTCCAGGGCCCAGGGATGGCCAGCCCCTGCAGCATCACACTGTCTGTCCCCCACAGGTAACTCTGAGCTACGGCATGTTTGAAAACAAACGGAATGCTGTCCATTTGAAGGGCCCCTTCTCAGTGGAGGTTGACCCATCCAGGTGAGGAAACTGAGGCCTGGCAGGACTGCAGCTGGTGTCTCTAAACGACTATATAGAGGAGCCCCAAAAGGCTCCTTTGTTTAGGGGGGTGAGGTGGGGCCTCCTAGGGTGCTGCAGGACTGTGAGTGGCACTTGGCACCCTGCCCTGCACGGACCAGCCCTCCGCTCTGTCCCTCCAGGTTCCGCTCCATCCACTGCCACCTGTACCCAGACACACCCTGGTGTCCCCGCACCGCCATCTTCTAGAGGCCATGGCTGAGACCCCGTCCCTGGGTGCCCCTGGTATCCAAAGGGCCCAGGGACCCCTGTTGTGCCACCCTGGCCTTGGCCCTCAAGGCTCCATCAGGGTCGCACCCCTGTGCATGTGTGTCATGTACCCACTGGGCAGCGGGCTGCTGGGCAGTTCCGCTCCTTGAGGTGCTGGCAGGAAGACCCTACACCCCGTGGTCCTTCTGTGGGCAGCTCTGTTAAGATTTTTGGATCTTTGTTGCTCAGGGCCCCTCCCTGCTGAGCACAGGCCCTGGAGTCCTGAGCCATGCTTGGGTCAGGGGAAGCTAGTTTGGGGTGTCCTGCTCTTCCTGGGAGCTCTGGCACTGTGTGCGGCTCTGAGTGACAGCAGCCACTCCCCTGTCCAAGTGACCCCAGGATTCTCCCAGTGGCTGTGCAGCTAGTGAGCAGCCCTCCTGGTTTGGGGGGGGTCTTCTAGGCCCCTGAGATCTACCTTTGCCTCCCCCAATTGGGGGAGTCAGAGCTGAGCATTTTATCTCCTCTCCAAAGTAGAGAGAATGTCGCCCACAGTGGGCGTGTCTGTAAATACTGTGACAGTATTTTTTTACTGTGCTTTTTTTGAAAGGGGGTGGGTGAAAAGGTTGGGGGGTTGTGTGTTGTTTTCAGGGGTGGGTGGGGAGGGTCTTATTTTATCTTTTCTGTGGATCAGAAAAAGCAGAAGCCAAACTTGGGGTCCCCTTTGTTTGTAAAGCTGACCTGGGAATGTCTAACTCGCTCTGTATTTATGTGTTCCAGTATCTGGAATCCCCTTCCCCTGTGCTCCCCCAGACCGCCTGGTTCAGTGTGGCTCACCTGGCCTGTGGGGCATGTCCTGCGTTCTGTGTTCTCTTTGCAAAGACATAGCTAGGAAAGTGGATGATAAGGGAGAAGCTCTCAGGGAATTGGAGTGTTGTTGCTATGGTGATGTCCTTTCGCTGTGAATAAAGGTGCTC
This sequence comes from Hystrix cristata, assembly GCA_004026905.1. Taxonomy (NCBI): domain Eukaryota; kingdom Metazoa; phylum Chordata; class Mammalia; order Rodentia; family Hystricidae; genus Hystrix; species Hystrix cristata. Next base: position 46,231 of record PVJO010005726.1, on the reverse strand, counting down.
TTTGCAGCAGCCCGGTCCTGGTCCTGACTGGAAAGTTAGGGCTAAGTCCCAGGTCCATCATGTTGGTTCCAGGGGGCTGAGGGGGAGGGGAGGGGAGACCTGGTTTGCTCCTTGGGGAGTAGGCAAGTAGAAAACCCTGCAAGCCAATTGGGCATAGTGGTGCACCCCTGTCATCCCCACGCTCTAGGACAATGAGGCAGGGAGTTTGCACTTTAAAGCCCGGCCTGCGCGATTTATCACGACCGTGTCTCAGAAAATAAAAAGAAGGGTTGGAATTTAGCTCAAGTGGTAGAACGCTTGCCTAGCAAGTGCAAGGTCCTGAGTTCAATCCCCAGCAACCCCTGCTCCTCCATGACTGAGGACATAGCTCAGCACAGAGTTCCAGGGTTCAATTCCCAGTACCCAAAGCAAAACAAAAACTGTACGAGCCAGCTATTTTGGAAAGAAACTTGGGATCAAAGTATTTGCTGGCTAAAAAAAAAAAAAAATCTGCTGGCTGGCCCCTGAGTGAGTGGTCAGCCCAGGCCAGGTTGGTCGCTGGTGGGCAAGCGTCAGAGGGCTACAAACCCAGCCAGGGGCGCAGCCTTAGGCTCTGAAGTTCATTCCCCCTGCAAGAGGATCAGTGACCACTGTGGCTGAGCCTGCCATCTCCCTACTCAGCTTCATCCCCATCACAGAACCCCAGGGCCTATTCTGCAGATGGGGAAACCAAGGCCCAGAATGGAAAATGCCCAGAGCCAGGCACTGGGCCTGGTGATATTTGCACCCAGCCTCTCCTGTGTCATGGGCAGCTGGGAGGGCCCTCCCAGGATGGCAGTGCCCAGATGGCCACTGCCTACCTTAGCAGGTCCCAAGAACTGGGCAAAGGTCCAGATTCTCCTCCTGTAAGGACAGCAGCTCTGCAGGGGGCTTTCTTCCTCAGATCCAGCCTTTGCAGGTCACCTAGCCTCCAGCTGGGGAATCCCCTACCCACCCGCTTCCTGCTGCCTCACTTCCTCTTCAGACTGAGCTGCCCCCACCACAGGCACCCGCTCTGGCCTGACTCTGCCCCCAGCTGGGATTCGGGTCCCCTTTTCTTACTGCACCTCTGTTACAGGCAGAGCTCTTTGAAAGGTACCTCCCGCTCCCGGACACTGGAGACCTTCACCAACCCCTGCCCCACCAGACACAAGCCCGTGGGCACAGCACCCCAACATGGGCCCCCTTCCTCTCAGCCTCTGCTGGTGGCTGCTCGTGCCTGGAGCCTGACCATGGAGAGGCCTGAGTCAGCAGCAGGGTGTGGTCTCCAAAGACCATGGCACTGTGGGGTGTGGGCAGTGGCTGGGTCAGAGTGGGGGGAAAGGATGGGCCCACTTTGCTGCTGTTAGCCCAGGTACCAACAGTGCACAGGGCCTGGTAGAGATGATGGCCGTGTACCCTTGGATGGTGCAGGACCATCTCTGGACAAGGAAGTTGACATTTGGGTGGGTGGAGGGTGTCACAGTGGAACAGGCTGTGGGCACAGCCCAGGGGCCTCCTTCCTGCCTGGGTGAGTCAGAGGCGGGGTGCTCTCCACTGGGTCCCCCACACTGCTGCAGCAGCTGCCATCAGCCTTCCTGAAAGAACTGCAGACAGGAGGGGGGATGGGGGAGTGAGGTGTGGCAGGGCACAGAGGCCGGGACAGCCCAGTAGACAGCTGGGACAAGCGGGATGTCTGTCAGCACTGGACCCATCTGTCCATCACCACAAGCTGGCCAGATGTTCCCAAATGGGAAGAACAGCAGCAAGGAAAAGGTGCCCTCCCCATCCTGGGCCTTTTCATCAGAAATGGGTAGCTGATGGGGTGGGAGGCACAAGCCAGCAGCCTCAGGCCTTTCCTATCCCAGTGAGAAGCGAAGCCAGGAAGTTGCTCCCACCAAAAGGGGAAGCAGGTTGAAGAGGGGCCCAGGGCAGTGGGTGCCTGGTTCCTCCTAGCCCCCTCAGCGTTTGAGGAAGGGGCTCTTGAGCCACCCACAGAGGACAGGGAACTCCTCCCCACAGGCAGGTTCTGAGGATGGCTGCCCCACACATGGGCATCATCCTGCCAACCCCCACCCAGGCTGGGGCCAGTCAGGAGTCCTGGCTGGCCCCTTCCAAAGCTGTCCACAGGGGCTGGAGACTTAGCTCAAGTGGTAGAGCATTTGCCTAGGCAGTGCAAGGCCCTGAGTTCAATCCCCAACACCAAAAACAAAACAAAAAAAACCTGCCTATCATTTGTGCGACTCAAAAGTAAAACCACAGCCTGCTGGATGCTCAGAGAGGTGGCAAGACTTAGCCTCCAACCCCAGCTTCTGCTTTCCAAGTGAGCTGGGGGGAAGGTGAGTGGAGCAGTGGCCTGGACAGTGCTGAGCCTGGTCTGGGAGAGTTTGCCAAGGTGGGCCTGTCCCTGCTCAATTTAAATGGACCCCCACTGGGGTCCCTAAAGCTGACATCCTGGAAGAGGGACCTCTTGGTTGCAGTGGGAAGGTTTTGTAAAGTGGGGAGAGCTGGGCATTCCCACTTGGCATGGACCAGGGAAAGGTGTAGAGGGGGGACTGGCCAGAGGCCTGGAAGGCTGGGAGGCAGGATGGGCGATGGAGTTGGGACCCTAGACCCTCCCTGCCAGTCCACCTGCTGGGTGGCTACTCCAAACCCCTTCTCTGGACCTGTCAGAGGGAAGCAAGAGGCCAAGCCCAGACTCCTCCTTTGTCAGTGAGACAAACTGGCCAGACCTCCTGCCACCAGGGGCCCATCTGCCACCCCAGCCCTAGCCTTAGTGGGTGTTCTTGGAGGTGACCCAACTCTCTTATGAGCCCAGAGCCAGACACCCCGGAAGGCACTTGGGGCATCCTTAGAAGGACCCAGCAACCAGGAGGCTCATCTCGACCCCTAGAGGTTGCCCAGATGTTGCCACGAAGATTGGGGGCCCAGAATTGTGGCTGTTCCTCCAGGTATCACAAGCACCCAGGCCCAGGCTGCTACACCCCCAATACAACCAGCCACGGTGCTGGGGCGCCGTCTGGCGGCCACAGCTGGTGGCGACTCCGGGTCCGAACCCGCGGTTCCTGAGACCCGTAGGAAGGGACCACTGCAGCTTGCGCTTCCTCTTCGAAGCTCAGCGCACGCCCTTACCAGTGACACGGAGCGTATTTACCAGCCTCTGACTCGTGCAAAATGGGGAATGTCAAGCATCAAGTAGGAGTGGTGGCCTCAGGAAGCCCCGGGCCCCCCTCCTGCAGCTTTAAACTAGAGGTGTCTGGCAACACGTTCTCACGGGGGGACCGTGTCGCACCTCTGCAGCGAGCTCCTGCCGGCCAGCTGTGTGGAGCCGGAGCCCGGGGGAGTCTGCCCGCCGCCGCTGCCGCCGTCGGCTCCGAGGACCCCGCGCCCCCTGCTGGCATTTGCTGGTCCCGCATCTCACTACTGCAGCGTCTCTGCGCGCTGTTCCCAAACCCTGCTGTGGAGCGCCCCACAGCTCCCAGAGAACATCACCTCTTCCTGCATAGGTATTCACAGGCCCCTCTCTCCGGGGAGAGTTCGAGTCTGCCTGGACAGCCGTCTCTCGCCTGCACCACCTCCCACCCCCTGCTGCGGGCTCCCCCCTCCTGGCCTCCAGCATCTGCTCCGCCTCCACCTTCTGTCCAGCCCTCCCACGGGTCTCCTGACTTTAAGGATCGCTCGAGGGTTTGTTCGCATCTGGCTGAAGTCTCACGGTCAAGCGCTGCAGGCTTGAGCTCACTTTCAGTTCCTGTGGCCCCTGTTGTCTCCTGTGCTGCAGGCCAGCACCTGAGACCTGGCCTTAGGAGGCTGGTCACCGGCTCTGGGGGCTGCATGTGGTCCGAGAAAAGCGGCTTCCACCACAGGTTAATCTCACTTTGTTCCAGACTCTGGCCCTCAGGGGGCCCTCAGTAGTGCCCCCCAACCCCTCTCCTGCAAGCCTACCTCCTCACCAGTGTCTCTCTAACCACCTTGCTTCCTGTTTCACAGGACCCTGCCAACACACCCCACACCCCTCACACTAGGGCCGGCCACGCGTCTGCGGCCGGCCCTCCCCTGGCCATAGCGCCCATTCTTCCTCCGCTACTCGGGAAGTCCTAGTCGGGCATGGCCCCAGCAGGTCAAGCGGAAGGATTGAAAGTTTGAGCCCAGCCTGGGCAATTTAGAGAGACCTTGTGTCAAAAGTGGGGAGGTGGGGGATGGGGGACATAGCTCAGTGTAAATGCCTTGAGTTCAAACTCCAGTGCTGGGGAAAAAAGTTCTCCCAGTTACTTCTCCCCAATCCTTGACAGTCACTTTCTTTTCTGTGCCGAGTGGGCCCCATTAGCCCCACCAGTGTGTTCTCATTTCCCACCTTAAAACACACGCACACAGGGCATCTCTCGGCCCTCAGCCGGCAAACAGTACCACGTCGTTTTTCTGCTTTGTAGCTCACTTCCTCAAAAGGCTGTTCGAGTCTCACTATCTTGCAGTTTCTCCTCTCCTGAGCTGCTGGCCAGCACCGACGGTCGGGCTTCATCAGCATCTAGGTCACTGAATCTGCTGGTCCTGACCGTCAGTCTCGCTGGACATGGTGCTTTGTACCCCCTGCACCCTTGATGTTAAAAAGACCCCAGGCTCAATGTGTGCGGAACCGGACCTCTGACCTCCCTTGCGCCCAAACCCAAGCCTTAAGCTTAAGACAGTGCCGCCCCTGCTGCTCAGTCCAAACCCTGCATCCTGCATCCTGCATCTGTAGCCAGTCTGCCAGGAAATGCAATTAGCAGTACCTTCTTCCCAGAAGCCAAGCCCTTCTTGTCACTCCCGGCCTGCCCCAGCCGCACTGCCATCAGCACTGCCCTATGGTAGGAGCCTCCTAACTGGTCTGTGCCTTCTGCTTTGTCCCCTTCCCCACTCAGCAGCCAGGACGATGGTGTTAAAATGAACATCACTCTGCTCAGATCCACCATCGTTCTCTCAAGATAAATGTCCAAATTCTGACAAGGCACAAGGCCCTTTGCAATCCCCACCTCCAGCCACTCTCCCTCTCACTCCTCTTCAGCCCCTTCTCCTTTTTCCTCAAAGCATCACAGCAGTATCTGCCTCAGGACCTTTGCACTGACTATTATGTCTGCCTGGAACCTCCTTTGCTCACATAGTCCTAAGGGTAGCTTCCATGGTGGACAGAATAATGGCCCTCAAACTGAGTTCTCAGCGACTTGTTCAGCAGCAGCATGGGCCTCAGGCAACCCCTGACCTCCAACAGTCTCTCGTGGGAGGCTGCACATACAGGGAGGCTTCTCCTGACTGTCAAAAGCTGCACCTGTCCTGCCTGCCTCCTCACCCCAAGCCAGGGCTCTTTGTCCTGTAGCATTTACGCCTTTGCACCACTTCTGTCATCTTCTGCCTGTTCTCTGCTCCCACTGGAGTACTGTAGGGCTAGGGACATGTCCCACAGCTGCACCTGGTGCCCAGAACAGTGCCCAAGCCTAACACTTGTGGGGTGAGCTGACCACCTCCAGTTAGGCACCAGGATGTTTTATTTTTCTTTCCTCGGGTCCTGGGGATTGAACCCAGGGCCTCTGCCCTGAGCTACATCATCCCCAGTTCTTTTTTTACTTTGAGACAAGATCTCACTAAATCACGAAATTGTCCAGGATTGGCGTTAACTTGTGATTCTCCTGTTTCAGCCTCCTGGAGTTCTGGCATTACAGGCATGCACCACCACACCCAGCTAGGATGTTTGTTTTTACCCTCCCTGACATGCAGAGAGTGCTGAGGTCCTAGCGATTAGGGTGTATCTGAGGTCATTCTTCATGACCCCTGGCTGTCACTGGTGTCTTTTGTGCTCCTAGGTGCACAAAGGTCCCAGGGGTCCCAGGGGCCCAGGGTCCCAGGTCACTCTGCTTATCGTGTGGCACCCCGGAGCTGCCAATGTCTATGACTTTGGAGCTCAGCATCCCCTTCTCCAGAGCACTCTTGTCCTGCACCCCTTCTCTTGAGTGTTCACAGTCAATCTTTTTTGTTGTCATTTTGTTTTTTTGAGACAGGGTCTTGCTGTGTAGCTCAGGCTGGCCTCAAATTCACGAGTGCTGGGATTACAGGTGTGCGCCACCACAACAAGCTGCACAGTCATTCTTGCAAGGTCTGGTGGAGGGTGCTGGTGGCCTTCCCGTGGTGTCCAAGTGAGCCCAAGCTGGGAGCCAGGGCTCCAGGTGTCTTCTAAGGCCCCAAACACTGCTAGCCAAAGACTCTGACAACTTCACCGGCCTGCTGTCTCCCTGCGAGGTGGGTGCTGCCACCTGCAGGGCTGTGTGCTGGGTGGCCTTGGGGGGCTGCCCCACCCACTGGTGCCCATTTCTCTTAGGAGACCAGAAGGCCATTCCTACCCCAGGGCTAAAGGATTCACTGACGCACTGTAATGCCACTTCTGGAAGGATGAAGAGAGACCAGTGGGGACCCCCATGTCTCCGCCCTGACCCTCAGTCCCTCCACACGCCTGCCAGGCTGGGGCTGTCACCTCTGCTAGGGATCTTTCAAGCCTCCTGGCACTTGCTACCCCATGCGGGGCAGTGAGACTGCAAAGCCAGTCTCTTTCTGTGTAACAGACTTATTATTGTGGTCAATTCGAGCAGGAAAGCCCAGCTGAACTAAGCTGGGGCAGTTCTGGGTGTAGAAGATCCACCTGAGGATTGTTGCCAACACAACATAGAGGGGAAAAGGAGCAGAAGATGGCGGCCGACTGTTTCCCAGGAAAAGCTCTCTTGTGGCTGGTTCTCCCAAAGGGAACTCAGCTGTTCTTGTCACAGAAGGAGCTCAGGGCCTTGCTGTCGTCAGGAATGGCTGCTGTTTGCTATGGGTGAGCTCTGGTCTTCATCTCCATTGTGTGTGTCATACCCTGGCTCCAGGATAGATCTCTTCAGCCTTTTAGTGCAGGCACGGACTTGCATGGGACAGTGCTGTGGGCTCCCAGCCCTTGATTGGATCTTTCAGGTCCCTAGTGCAGATGGTCTATACTCTTCCTGCATTTGGCTTGTGTGTGAATGTTGCCATGTGTAAATGTCCTGTATTAAATCTGCTCTCTTGCAAACCACTGACACTAGAAGGGTAACCAGTACAGAAATTGACACTGGAGATGTGGGTTCCTTGCTGTGACATTGCCTCGCCATGTGGCTTAAGAGCCTTTGGATTTAATTTGGAAAGGTTTTGAGAGACCAGCTGAAGAGGCAGCCCTGGTCTACTGTGAACTTTATTATGGGAGACTCTGGTCAGAGCCTGGAAAACCCGAGTAACTGGTGGAAACGCTGCCGGTGAGGATGAGGCTCGGGAGGCCTCTGTTGAGAAGGACTGTGTTGGCTACTGGATCCCAGGCGGTATATGTGTGCTTGGGCAGAGGTCAGTCTGCATTTTGCTTGTGTTTGGAGATACTGCCTGGATGGCAGAAAAATTTCAGTGCGGTTTGCTGTTGGAATGGCAGCACAGTTATTGGCAAGGGCTTTTGGCCGAATCTGTGCTAGAAATCCAGAGTGGAGAGCCTGCAGGGTGACCTGAAGTGTTCGGCCAGAGGGGAGCTGTGGATTCCAAGAATGAACAAAGGAGGACTTGGTTGTAGAGAAGAAACAAGACAATAGAAAAATGACCTGAGGTCTTTGACCAGAAACGAAGAGTGTATTTGTGGTGCAGGAGACCCTTCGCAGGCGTTTCTTAGTTTTGCTGTGCTGTGTTGTTAAAATTTGTGGAAACCAAGGAGTCTTAAAATTTGAAGCCACGTTTTTTAATGTGGAAACACTGTATTGTTGTACTTTGTAAACAAATTACTGTTTTAGAACAGGCAAGCAAGACAGAATGGAGTTGTATATTTGTATGTATAGTGTTGTTTTTGGACACCTGTTGGTAATCGTATTGAGAATCCTTTGCATATTTGTTTCTGGTGTGGGAATGAGGGCAATAATTATATTGTTAATGTAAATATGAAGAGACCAAGATATGTTAACTCTTTACAAATCTGCCACTGGAGACTGTGGTTTAAAGTAAAGTGTCTGGTTGTCAAGTTGACCAGAGGTGGATTGTGGTGGACTTATTATTGTGGTCAACTTGAGCAGAAATGAATGCCCAGCCGGACTGAGTTGGTGCCGTTCTGGGCATAGAAGATCCACCTGAAGGTTATTGCCAACACAGCACAAAGGAGAACGGGAGCAGGAGATAGTTGCTGGCTGTCTCCTGGGGGCAGCTCTGCTGTGGCTGGTTCTCCCGAAGGGAACTCAGCTGTTCTCATCACAAAAGGAGCTCGGGGCCTTGCTGTCATCCGTGCTGGCTGCTGTTCGCTTCAGGGGAGCTCTGGACTTCCTCTCCCCTGTGAGTGTGGTACCCTGGCTCCAGTATAGATTTCTTCAGCCTTTTAGTGCAGGCACGGACTTATAAAAGACATAGTGCCGTGGGCTCCCAGCCTTTGATTGGATCTTTTGGGTCTCCTGTGCATAGATGGATGTTCTATACTTTTTCTGCATTTGGCTTGTGTGTGTGAACGTTGTAATGTGTAAATGTCCTGTATTAAATCTGCTCTCTTGCAAACCACTGACACTAGAAAGGTAACTAATACACTCCCCATCTAGGATCACACTGCCACGCCCACTCCAGCCCCTGAAGCCAGCTGCCCTTAAGGCTCTACCCACATAGTCAGCCCCCCATATTTACTAATGTCATGCCCCTCGCCCAGTCCTGATGTCTATGCAGAGCTGATCAGGTCCCCTCCCCAAGCCCTCTCAGTCCTGCTGGTCTGTCGCCATGCATCCAAGTCCCCTGCCTCATCCTACACGTTGCCCGGAGCCAAGGACCTTCCCGATTAATTCAGGAAAAGTCACCTGTTCTTTAAAATGTGTTTATTTTAAAACATGAAACCCAAGCTGAATAGAAACCACAGAAATTACATCGACAAGATTTTTAGTATTTGCCAAGAAAAATAAAGTCCCCAAAGAAATACAAATCAAACCCAAAACCCAGTTTTAGAAAACAAAAACACAGCGACAGGACACACAGCCATGGGCCTCCAGAGGCTGAGGGGGGCGGGCCTGGTGCAGCTCAGGGGTCAATGCACATGGGGCAAGATGCGGGGGAGGGGTCCCTAACAAAATCATATATATAACACATTGGCGGGGGAGGTACACGAGCATCATGGCTAAACACAAAGAATCTCACACAGAAAGGCCCTGGTCACAGGGGCCCAGGGGCTGCCGACTGACCCCGCTCTGGGCCAGGCAGAGCTAGGACCTGGGTGGGGAGGGCAGTGGTGGGGGCCTGGAATTGCATAGTGAGATGAAGTGGGTGTCGGGAAGAAGGGTCAGGGGTGCTCCCAGTCAGGCCCTCCCACTACCCAACCTCACCTCGACTGAGAGGGCTGGGGGGCTGGATGCCTGCAGGGGACCCCCATCAGTGTGTCCCTTGGCCCGGCTGGACCCTCCTGAGGGCCTGGGTCAGGTGGTAGCCAACTCTCCACGTGGCCAAGTCCTGCTCATGCTCCAGACAGAGCCCAGGAGGGCAGAGTGGGAGTGGCAGGTGTCCCCTGGCCTGGCACCCTAGAGATGTGGAGATGTAGCTGGGCAGGGTGGTCAGGAAAGGGTCACCGGAAACTCAGAACAGAAAGAGAACCAAGGAGAGGAGCCGCTGAGGTTGGGGTGTGAACCCTTCCTGACTTCCCCCTTGCTTTTCTTCAGCCTCAGCGGGTGAAGAGTCACAGACAGAGCACAGGCGTGCAGACACACACACGCACACACACACACACGCACACACACAAGATGGCAGGATTCCCGAGATAGCACAGGTTCGTGGCCACATCTGGGCAGCGCCTGCCTCTCATGCTATGTACATTCACCTTGTGAGTGGCTCTCGGCCGCAGGCAGCGCTTGTGCTTCTGAGCGGTCCTGGAACACACGGCAGGCACTGCCCTCCGGACCCGCGGCTAGGAATGCGCCTGTGGCAGGCCAGGCAGACTGGCTGTGGGCGGCCTCCATGGCCCCCCACCTAGAGCAGGACAGTCCCCTCCACTGAGGTGTGGTCACACTTGGGGGCTCAGATGCTCAGGCTAGGGGCCTTCGGTCCACTGACTCCCCTGCCCAATCCCCTTTTGGTCCCAGACACCAGCACAAAAGAAGGGTTTCGGAGGAAGGACAGGATGAAGAGGGTGGCTGTGGGCAGGCAGCTGCCTGCTGCTCTGAGAGGGAGACAGAGGGTCTGCTTGGCTCTGTCATTCTGCCCAGTGGCCCTCCAGTCACCCTGGCCTTGGCACATGGCCAAGCCCGAGTCAGACCACACCATGTCCACGGGCTGGGCCAGGGCTGGGCCCAGAAGGGGCGGGACCTCAAGGTCCTAATTTGGGGGCTGGTTCTGTACCCCACCACAGCAGGAAGCACGCAAACATCATACACCAAAGCCAAAAGCACCATCGGGAAGTCTTGTTCCCGCTTCACAGGTAGGGAGACCAAAGTCATGGCAACCTGAGTCCAAGGTCCTGGGGACACGGTCCTCCTGGGGCGGCACCTGCCCGGGGAGGGGAGGGGTCTCCAGGCCCTGTGGGCTGCCTGTAGGTCTGCAGCCTGTCTCCAGCAGCACCCCATGAAGAAACTGCTACTCCAGCCCTGGCTCCAGCTGGCCATCCTGGGCCTCGGCTCCAGGCTGGACTTGGGTCACACTCACTGGCTCTTCGTCGGCCAGGGGCACCCGTGGAGGCTGGGAGTGAGGTTAGTGGTTAGTCCCAAGAAGGGCAGCAGGGGCTGGGTGCACATTCACAGCTGGCTCAGGCCCAGCCCCTGAGGCTGGGCTCCAGGGACACTGCATTTGTCCTGGGTAGAAATGGAACCGAGGGGGGACCAGGGCAGCAGTGCCGCTCAGCCTGCCGCCCTAGCCTGCCCTAGAGATGACAAATGTGGTTAGTGCAAAAAACAAACCGGACGAAGCTGCCAAGTCTTTGGGGTGGGGGGAGGGGGTTTGGCACCAAGAAGGTGGCCAGCACTGGGAGGCCAGTGAGTGGCCCGGGCTCTGTGTGGCACCTGCTGTCCATGGAGGGGCAGGTACCTCAGGGAAGGAGGGTGCTGGGGGAGAAAGCAACGCTGGAAAGGAGGCAGAAGGCGGCCCTCCTTGGAGAGAGGCTCCGGGCAATGGCAGGAAGGTGAGACTGTGGTCAGGGCAGCCGCGTGGACGAGAGGGCTAGTGCCAGGTGCTGCAGAGAGACAGGCGTGTGAAGGGTCCCCATGTGTAGAGACCGCCCGTCCCTCAGTGGCCAGCAACGCCAGGTAAAGAGGGGCTGTTGCTCTGCCTGTGAACTAAGAAGGGAGCCACGGAAGCCTGAGGAGGGAGGCGCCGGAAGAGCTCAGCACTGTGGAAGGGAAGGAGTGGTCGGGGGAGACCAGGCTGAGGGCAGCAGACAGTCGGGAGGGCCATCTGCGGAGGAAGCATGTCGAGACGGAGCCCCTGGCACAGATGGAGGCTCGGTGAGTCTGAGGGGACAGACGCGGGGAGCAGGCAGCCAGGCAGGGCCAGGGTGGCGGCAGTGTCTGTCCAGACGTACGACTGGGCTGGAGTGGGCATCTCCACACCCCTGCAGGGGAGAGCAGGGGCAAGGGGGCTGCAGAGGGACCAGGATGGCATTCGGAGGGTCCAGCAGGCAGCCGCAGGGTGGAAGCAGCAGTGCTGGCCTGGGTGGGGGGATCATTGGCACTGGGGCGGGTGGCTGGTCGGTGTGCAGTCTAGTGCCCGCTGCCGCTGGAGTCGGGGCGAGGCTGGCTGGTGGCGAGGTATTTGGCTCTCATGCTGGAGGAGTACTGGAGGAGAGAGGGAAGGAGGGTCAGCAGGGCGCCGGGCAGGGCCAGGCCGGGCAGTGGCCTCCTCAGGGTGGTCCTTGGTGGGTGAGCCAGAGCCAGCCCTCAGCAGGCAAAGTAGACAGCTCAGGGTACAGCTGGAAGAGCCCCATAGGAAGGGGCTGGGGAAGGGGCAGTGGCCCAGACCCTGGACCTAGAGAGGATGGGGTGCGGCTGAGGGAGACAGTGATCCCCAGAGAGCAGAAGTTGGCCTTGACTCTGTAGCCTGTGGCAGCGGACCAGTCCCCTCTCCCAAATAGTTGAGGTCAGTCAGTTTCCTCCACTCCCCATCGCTGGCATTTGGGCGTTTGTCAGGCAGAGCCCTAAGAGCCTTAATTGCACCCCACATGCGGAGAAACCGGAGGCACACAGGCTGCCTGCCCAGTGGACCAAGACCCAGGCCTCTGCCTCAAAGCTCTTCCTGGAGCCAGGCTGGGTCCTCTAGAGGCCGGGCCATGCCACAGGTCACACCCAAGGAGCCCACAGGTGTCAGGTCACCCTGGCCTCCTGCTCTGCCCCTTGGGGCCGCAGCTGCTCTGTATCATCACCCCCAACTGCAGTGATGCTGCCACCTGCTTAGGCTCAGGTAGAGGACCAACTGTGGGGTCACTCCGGGCCTCAGATTCAGGGACGGGTGACAGGTGGGGTGATCCCAGCCCGCCTGGCCCTGCAGACAACCCACACCTCTTTGCCGCATTCACCCAACCATGAATATGAAGGCTTTGAGCAGTACACAGGTGGGCAAGGAAGTGTTGGGTGTGTGTGTGCTCACAGGGAGCACGCGAAGCGCGTGCTAGGCCAGGCAGTGTCCAAATGGCTCACGTTCCCATGGGAGGGACAAAGGCCAAGGCTGCCATGGAGGCCTGGCAGGCTGATCTCTTTGGCCTGGGTGGGCTCCTGCAACCCCAAGGACCCCAGGATGGTCCCCCACAGCCCCCAGATCCAGAGGGACAGTGCTCCTAGGGTACCCCGAGGCCCTCCCAGAATGCCTACAAGGTTGCGAACAGCCGTGAGGTGGCCATGGAGTGGGCAGGAGGAGGAGCAGCAGTACCGGGAGCCATGTCATTCCAAGGACATGCAGCAGAGACGGCAGGGAAGAGCCAGACCCTGGAGGAGCCCCTACAGGTGTCTGCACCACTAAGTGGGACAGCAGGGCCACGTGCACGCACCTGTGCCGGCTGACATGCAGGGCTGCGATGGGGGCCACGCAGACAGGCAAGGGCCTGGGTGCATGGTACCCTTGCTGGGAGGTGACAAGAGGGGCTGGGCCCCTCGTGCTGGTGGTAGAGTCCCTAGAGGCTGGGGAAGTGGGATCGGGCTCCCTGCCCTGCTGTGAGACAGGTGGGCTGAGGACCAGTCAGAGGCCTCTAACGCTGGGCTGTGCGCCCAGCATGGACCTGTGACAGGGCCCAAGGCCAGCACTGGTGGAGGGCGGTGGCAAGAGGAGGGCAGGAGGCATGGAGGCGCAGGCGGGTGCCGTGCGGGGTGGGGGACCGGGTGGGTCAGTACCTGTCACTCTGAGGGCACAGCTACCACAGCGTTCGGGCATTGTCCAAGGGCTTAAACTGCCAGCCCGCGTGGCTGCCAGAGTCCAGAGCAGCCAGATAGCGCTAGGAGGGCCCGGGATGGGAAGGGTGCAGGAGAGAGAGAGAGAGAGGGGGCGTCCTCAACGCCAGGGCGCAGCCAGCCTGGAGCAGGCTGTGCAGCCAGTTGGGCCAAGGGGAGTTGGCAGCCCGGGATGGCCTCTGGGCCTTACAGACTCTGTCCAGGTCCTGGGCAGCCCAGACCTAGCTCTGCTATGGGGTAACACAACAGCGGTGGGATTTCTCAAGCAAGGTAGCCTCAGCCTCTCGGTCTGTCCCCGTGGCCCAGCCCCTCCAGGAAGCCCGGGGCTTGCAGCTTGGCACCAGCTCCTCTCTGATGCTAAACCACCCTGTCCCCTCTTGTCCATGTCTCACCCTTGTGACCAGAGGGGACCCCAGGCCCAGGCTGGAAGAGCCAGAGTCCAAGACACAGGGGGAGGCTTGGGGAGAGGAGGGAGGAAGGAAGGAAAAGAAAGGAGGAAAGGCTGGTCCTGGAGAGGTGGGGAGAGAGTGCCAGGCCCCACACAGTGAAGAGTGAAGATCACATCCTTCTATCTGCCCACCTACCCAAGACAGGGCCATGTGCTGCCCACTGACCCCAGGGTACCTCCATCCTGGCAAAAGCTGGTGGAAACCCCCCAGCTCCAACCATTGGAGAGGCCCTGCCTGGGGAGCCCGTGTGACACTAGAGGCTCACAGCTGTGCCCAGAGCCCATGCTGCCCACGAGAGCCCCATACCAAGGTGGTGAAGCAGCGCAGCCCCTGAAGACTGCGGGTCCCTCCCAGCCCCCATCCTCCTGCCCTGAGACTTACTGAGGGCGGTGGGGACTCACGCCCAATGAGGGGGGTGTTCTCACAGCGGGGATTCTGGAAATTGGCATTCTGGCTCCTGAGGGGGGAGAAAAGCTATAAGGCACAGCTCTGTGAAGAGAGCACATCTCTGATCCAGGCAGACCCTGTGCCCAGCCAGCTGTGCCCAGCACCCATCTTCGATGCTGACCTCCACAGGACGGGCTCCTGTGTTCTCCTTGGGGATCCTGTGAGCCCACCTGTCACCTCTGGCTAGCCAGAGCCTACCTCCCACCAGGTGCCAGCCCACCATGTAGCCATCTGACCAGGTTGCTCCTGCTGCCCCTCCACCAGGTGTACCCAGTGGCAGGAGGCTCCCAATGCCAGGCTGCTCCCTAAAGTCTGGAGGCTCCCTGTGACGCAGCCCCTTTTCCCTCCTGTGGGCCCGGCCAGCACCACCACTCTCCCCTCTGTCTCAGGAGCCCCAGGCTGGATCAGTACAGCTGTCGATCTGCCCATGAGTTCCCCAAGCCAGCAGGCCTTGGCTCTGTCCTTCCCCCGGGGCTGGCCCCATCCTGCTGCTGTGACTCACATGTACTCGGTGACCGGGGCGTTGCTGACCGTGTGGGCCGCGGCTGGGATGCTGGTCTCGCTGCCGTAGCTGCTGCCACAGCTGTACAAACTGGGCATATGCACACGGTAAAGGCTGTCATGTGCCTGCCGTGGCCCGGGGGCAGCCTCTTCTTCCCCATCCTCGTCAGGGCTCCTGCAGGAAGGGACATGTGAGACTCAGGACAGCAGGTGGAGCCAGCCTGAGGCCTGCAGGTGACTCTGGTGCAGAACGGCTTCCAGTCCTGCTGTGTCTTTTGCATACTGTGGACTGCATTGTTCACCCAGGTCTAAGCCTTGGCCTTGTTGTCTGAGGCTGGGCACAAAGAAACCACGTAGTCAACCTGCCTGCCAGGCCCTGTTTGCAGCCTGCACAGGACAGCAATAGCAGTCTGCTTATTAAGAGATGGCTGCGGCCCCTCCTGAGGAGCATGGGAGGCTGGGTGCGCTCTGGGCTCTGCAGGGCCGATCTGTACCGCTGGGCGGCCCCAGCTGGTATTCCTTGCCTGGCTGCCCTCTGGCTTTCTGGCTCACACTCCACACAGTGTAGGACAGAAACTGAAGTAGCTGGACGATGAGCACCTCAGAAGAGGGACGGTGACCACCAGCTGAGCCCAGCGCAGGGCCCATACACATGCACAGCTCATCTGGCATCACCTGGCCCTCGAAATGTGTCTTCTTACAACTCCTTCACTGCCAGGGAAGTGAAGCCCAGGGCAGTTAAGCACCTTGTCCACAGTCCCAAAATAAGCAAGCATAGAGTTAAGATCTGAACTCAGCCACGTGGTTCAAGTGCTGTGCTCTTAGCCTACTCCACTAGAGCTGCCGTCTCTATTACCACAGCCACCATCACCACAATTTATCACTGCCGTAGCATCGCCATCGTCACGTAACCACCTGCATTATCATCAACACCACATATCACCTCTGTCACCAGCACTTACACCATCACCATCATCACTCTCATCACTACCACTGCCATCAACTGCCAACATCACCACCATCACTGCCATCCTATCAGTGTCACCACCATTGCTGTCACCACTCCCATCGCCACCATCACATCAGCACCATCACCACCACTGTCGCCGCCACCACCACCATTACTAGCTCTATCTATCACCATCAGCGACATCACCATCACAAGGGAACGTAACAGGAATTCAGGCAAAGGGAATAAACCAGAATTGAGCTACCTGCCACCCAAGCTGGGCACCAAGAAGCAGCCCCAGCCCAAACGGGAGGAGAGACAGCAGGTCTGGGAGATGGGCCGTGGGGACTCAGCAAGGGAAGGAGCCCAGCACCCTCCACCCCACTCAACCCAGTACTAAATGAGGAGCCTGGAGCCAGGCTGGATCTCTGGAGACCAGGCCATGCCACAGGTCACAACCAAAGACCCTATAGGAGTCAGGTCACCCTAGCCTCCTGCCCTGCCATTCAGGGCCACAGCCACTCTACCTCAGGACCCCTGACTGCAGTGATGCTGCCGCTGGCTTGGTCTCAGGTAGGGGACCAACCGTGGGGCCATTGGGAATCCCACTTCAAAGATAAGGACAGAGTGACTCTATGGGAGCTGGATCTGATCCACCTTGGATCTACGCACAGCTCTGCACTCCTGCACCCTGAGGACCCGGCTTTTAGCGACCTATGAGCCCACTCTTCAGCATGGGGGACGGAGCCAAGCCAAGGGTAGAAGAGACCCCAGTCTCCCTCCTTGGCTGTTCTTGGGCCTGGAAACTCATCTGGAACCGGAGACCTAGTCCCTCACCTCTGGAGACGAGCTGGACATCTACAAGGGCCCATCCCTAAGATAGCCTGTGTGCCGTGTAGCCATGGTCACATTTCAAGACCTTGCTTGCCCTCACCTCTTCTGCTGCCAGGTATGTGGGACACTACAGACGATGGAGCTGAACATGAGGGCTGTGACGAAGGAGAAGAGGGCCAGGTAGATGAGGCCCTCGATGCCGTCGTAGCAGAAGCCTGTCAGCGCCTGCACGTAGTCCTGAGTCAGCAGAGACGAGACACAGGGACAGAGAGTTGAGGACAGAAAGTGTGAGATGGGTGGGCCAGGAGAGGGTCAGCTACAGAACCCTGGATGTCCTGGTGTGAGGCTGGGCTGAGGTCCCCATCAGCTGGCCCCCTTTCTCTCAAGGGCCACCCTTGCCCACTCCATAGCTCCCGTCTACTCCCAGCCCCCAGCTCCCCTGACCAATACCCTGTCCTGAAGCTCCCCTCCAACTCACAAGGCTTCTCTGACCTGACCTCCGAAGTACCCTCTGTCCCTGTGGCCCTCACCAGGTGCAGGCTGCGGCAGTCCACCAGGGCAGTGAGGTGCTGCAGATTCACCTCTGTGCCGTTCAGCACCTCCTGGACACGGAGTAGGGGGTCCTGGGAACAAGTGACACTCCAGGTCAACACTGCACTATGGGGGAGACCCAGGCCAGCCATCCCCCCACCCCGAGTCCGAAGACTGCCTCCTCCCCACAACCCGCCACTGAAGCCACCCTTGACCATTCCATCTTGGCACAGGCTCTGAGATCCCCGCCTTTAGGAAAGGTGACCTTGGAGTCTGCCCTGGACTTGCAGGGACAAGGAACACATGGATGCCTGCTCATTGAGGTCATCATTATATGAAGACAGATCTTCCTTATTAGGGGAGAACAGAGAACTACAGCATGTTGCTAACCGGGGACAGGCTATGCTTCGAAAAATCCAACTTCAAGTAGTCAGGCCTGGTGGGACATGCCTGTAATGCCAGCTACTTGGGAAGCTGAGGCAGGAAGACTGCATGTTCAAGCCCAGTGTAGGCAACACAGTGAGACCTTGTCTCAAAACAAAAAAAGACTGGGGAAGTAGCTCGGTGGAAAGGCCCTGGTTCAATCCCCACTACTGAAAAAAAGTCCTACTTAAGGAACAGTGGAAAATAAGGGGAAATTCTCACACTGCCTAAGTGACAAACATGCACAGAGACAGCCTGACCCTGTTACACACTCATGACAGGGTCCCATGTGTCCCATGTGTGCATGTACACAGACACCTCCAGCCCTGTCCTACGCATGGATGGGAAATGACCACGCAGAAACATCTGGGGACGGAGTGTGGCTCCTCTAGCTCACTGACTTGATCCAGTGCTGCCCCTGTCACGTGTTTTCTTCTTTCTTTTTGTGGTACTGGGGATTGAACCCAGGGCCTTCACACTGAGCTACATCCCCACCCCATTTTTGTTTGGAGACGGGATCTTACTAAGTCACTAAGTTGCCCCGCCTGGGCTTGAATTTGTGATCCTTCTGCTTCAGCCTTCAGAGTGCTGGGATTGCAGCTGTAACACCTCTTCTAAGGACCCTCCGGGATCCTGCAATGGATTTCAGGGAGAGAACCTAATATGACACGCTGTGTTGTGTCCCCTAAAACTAAGGTGCTGATACCCCACCCCAGAACCTCAGGTCACTAAGTCTGGAGATAGGGCCTTTAGAGGGACAGTTGAGGTCACCAGGGTAGCGCACAAAGGCAGTTAGAAGGCAGACACACAGAGAGGGACGACCCTGTGAGGACACAGCAGAAGACAGGATCTACAAGCCAAAGATGGCAGCCTCAGGCAGGACCAGCCCAGCCGCACCTTGACCTTGAGCTTCCAGCCTCCTGGACTATGAAGTACGAATGTCCTTCTAGTGTCCCTCTGTGGTGCTGGGGTGCAGCATCGCACATGCGAGCAAGCTGTCTACCACTGAGCTATGTCCCTAGTCCCCCATTTCTTTTAACAGAGTTTATACTACTTTGAAAATAAAGAACAAAATTATTTTTTAAAATGCTATCAGAAATCCCCAGGGAAAAGGAATGAAGGTGGAGGGAACAGAGGAAAAAAGACTCTGAAAAGGGGTGGGGAACAGGCCTCCCAGACACTCATCAGGGGCCGCCTTGGGCTTTGCAGCCCCTCACCTTGGTGGTGGGGTGCTCCCGTGGGACGGTCCTCAGCAGCTCAGCCACAATGTCCTGCATCTCCACCAGTGCCTTGTGGCTGCCTGACAGCTTCTGCTCCACAAAGAGGCGTGAATTCCAGCAGCCGGACAGCCCAAGGTCCCCCACCCTCCCCACGCAGCCTGCAAATGCCCAGGTGGCTGGCTGTGTCAGCTCTGCCCTGCGGGCTCCAGGACTACCCCTGCTCCCCACCTGCCTACACGCCCAGGGACAACACACCCTTCACAGGTACCGGGAACCCTGCGACTACTCCAGAGAACAAAGCAGGGCATCCTCGAGGCAGACAATGCTCAGGACCCAAAGAGTCATGCCATCTGGTACGATGACTGGCAGCAGGTAAAGTGTCTGAGCGGCCAGTGCTGCTGACCCCTTAAAATCCTACCAGTATGATACCCAAATGGACAGGATTCTGCAAAGGTGGCCCCAGGACTTGGACACTTGCCCAATGGGCAGCATGGCCTCTGCCACCCAGGGGTTGCCCAGGACAGTCCATGGAGTGAAAGGAGTCCAGGGCTGCGGTGACATTAAGCAGGTCATGACAAAAAGACTATTCCAGGGCGCTAGTGTGGTATCCCCACAGCAGCAAGTGATGCCAACACGGCATCCA
The DNA here is from genome assembly GCA_004026905.1 of Hystrix cristata. Lineage (NCBI taxonomy): Eukaryota > Metazoa > Chordata > Mammalia > Rodentia > Hystricidae > Hystrix > Hystrix cristata. The sequence continues at coordinate 26,846 of PVJO010005726.1, read as the reverse complement.
CCTGACTGCCCCCGTTCACCCTCCGAGGTGCCTGTGAGCTGCAAAGGCCAGCACGGGGCCTGTGTGGCCTCTCTAGACACCATGCCCTAGACTCTCCCCATTCCCGCTCCTGGCCCGCCTCTCAGGATGGGGCTGGCTCTCACCTGCTGGAACGGGTTGGCAGCATAGGGCGAGCAGGCCAGGTAGTACTGCAGAATGTCTGCGGAGACAGGACAGGGTGGGCTGAGGTGGCAGGCCTGCGCGTCTGCCTGTGGTGTCTGTGTGTGTGCGTGTGTCTTCAAGTGTGTGTCTGCGGGTGTCCACATGTGTATGCATGTGTTGCACATGTGTGCATGTGTACATGTGACCGTATACACACGTGTGTGGGTGAGCTGTGGCCTCCAGGCAGATCCTGGCAGAGCCCAGACCCTCTGCTTGGAGCAGGGCTCCCGTTGCAATGACAGCACTGATAGCACCTGCACTCAGCCCTGGGTTCTGCGCTCCCAACGATCCTCCAGGAGCCCAGGGCCTGCCAGACCACATGCAGAAGCTGTGCATCTCACCACAAAGTCCCATCAGCCCCATCGCCAAAGCACCTCCCTGTTCACGCCCCACCCTGCTTGTTCAAGTCACTCCTGTTAGCAGGAGTCCAACAGCCTTGCCCCAGGTCCTTGTCACCCAGAAGCCCAAACAAGCTTTTATTTTATTTTAGTTTTTGGGGGATCGAACTCAGGGCCTTGTGCTTGCAAGGCAAGCACTCTAACCACTGAACTAAATCCCCAGCCCCCGAACAAGCTTTTAAAAGGCTATTCCATTATGGCTCTCTTCTGCCCTTCCAAAGGAAAGTCCAAACTTCTCCTGTGATCTGGCCCTGCTGGCCTCTCCACCTTCTCCTCTCCCAGACTGTCTGGGGTTTCTACCTTACAAACATGTCTAGTGTTTCTGCCTCTGGGCCTTTGCACAAGGTGCAGAGTTGACAGGCCTTCTGTTCCCAGACCGTCCACTCTGAAGCAGCACTGGGCTACCTGCCCACCCATCATCGCTGGCTTCACAGCCCTGGGAAGGTGGTCCTGATGGCTCACTAGTTTCCTGGCCTGGAATGGGACCTGCTTCCCCAGGACCACGGGCCATGAAGGCAGGGACACACACCCTGCCACCAAGACCTGTTCCCCTGGCTCTCCCAGTTCAGCCCAGCCAGGGGGACCAACTCTAACATGGCCATGTACTCACCCCCATTCAGCACGGAGTGCTCCTCTACCATCTTGGTCACGTAGAGGTCAGGGTCCACACAGAAGTCGCTGGAAGCCTGGGTGAGTGCAAGCAAGGAAAGGGGTCAATAAGCTGGGCCTCAGGGGAGGTGGTACCCTGGGCCCTCAGGGGGCAGAACCTGACTCCAGGGTCTACTTTTGGTTCAAGAAAGTGAAGAATGAATGAGGGGGGCATGAATGTGTTGTGTGTCTATGACCAGGACCCAGTGACCCAGGACAAGATGGGAGGGGAGAGACTGTTGGCGTCCTTCGCCCCTCACCCAGGCTCAGCAGATGGGGACTTTTGGTCCCTTGGCCACTCACCACAGACACAGCAAGCTCCAAGCCCAGCGCACCCCAGCTGATGATCAGGGCCAGGACCCCCAGCAAGCAGACCCTTGGGACAAAGAAAGCTGGTCAGCAGCCTCCAGGCTGGGGGCTGGGACATGCCACCCACTGGGCTACAGGCTAGAGGGCAGAACCCAGGCACATCTCGGCATCTGGCCACAAGGGTCTGGTCTTGGTCACAGCCCCCCAAGACTCAGGGCCCAGGCAGATTCCTCTCCTGGCTTGACTAGAGGGCAAGAGGCTCTCTGGGCTTCACCCTTCCTCTGCCTAAGTCCTGTCCCCTCTCTTTAGTAGACACCAGTCTCTGCTTTCTTTCTTTTTCTTTGCAGTGGCGGGAATGGAATCCAGGGCCTTGTGCAGGATAGGCAAACATTCTATCACTAGCTATACCCCCAGCCCCAAACAGTTTCTGCCATGGAACAGTCTGAGAGGCCTGGTAGCCTCAGCCAGACCAGGCCCTCCCTTGCTGCAACCCCAGGGGCAGCCTTCTGAGCATCCTCAGGGAGTAGGCTCTTCCCTGCAAGGCTGGCCCTCCCTCAATGACCTCTCCTGGATCCCATGCCCCTGCTCACTCCCAAGCCTGCAGGCCTGCATGCTCTGGGCCCTGGGCCCTGCTCTACCAACCCCGCCTCGTGGACCTGGGCGCAGAATATACACTGCCCTACTACCTGCCCAGGCTTTGCTTCTCCCCAGGGCAAATCACTTGTGACCCGTTTTACTTATTTGTCCCTCCGAGGCCTGGGAGTGCCACTGGGCAGGAGCTGGAGAGTCCTCTGGACCCTCCCTCCACAAGGCACCATGTTGGAGCTGGGATGTGACTGTGCAATTGTTCACAAAGGGATGGTGACACCACCTCGGAGTCACCCTGAGGGCAAGCTGCCACTCTTTCCATTTTTGATACAAGGGAACAGAGACTGGGAGCTGATGCAACACCTGCCTAAAGCTGCCAGCCTGGTAAGTACCAAAGCCAACCAAACTCCTCCACATCCAAGGACGGAAGGTGCAAGGAGTTCTAGCCGAGTTTTCCCAGCACTTGGAGAGACCTGGGCAGGTGGCTCCACGTCTCCCATTTGCAGACTTTCCTGAGGCAACCCAGACTGGGCTGGGGGAAGCAGCTCATACTGGGCACAGATGCAGGCATCTTGGATCATGCTCTGTGCCAGAAGCCTACCTCGGGGAGACCACAGGCAAGGGTCCTCAGGTGCTCACTCTGTCCCTCCCACCCAGACTCACCCAACCAAGATGCCCTTGGAGCTGCGGATGAGGCCCACCAGCACCAGGAGGCAGATGATGACGTCGAGCAGCAGCAGGCCCAAGTAGCCCAGCCACCTGTGGACACGTGGGTATGGGCCAGGCATGAATGGGGATGGGGTCCAAAGAGAGGAGCAGGAGGGGCAGAGAGAGTAGGGCAAAGAGCCTTGCCTCCAGGAGAGGCATCCACAGGCAGCTGCAGATGTGGGGACAGGTATGGGTTCTTGGGAAAAATATTCCCTGCCACTGCCAGTGCCCTCCAGCTGCCCTGTCTCCACCCACGAGGCCTCAGGTGCTAGGTGCTGAGAACAGGGTAGGCCCAAGAAGACCAAGACTATCCCAGGTGCTCCAGGAAAGGGCGCTAGACCGCACCTGTACCAGTCGTAGAGGTCCACCTGCTCAGCCAGCATCTCCAGGGACACTCCTGGGTTCTTCCAGAAGGGGATGGCTTCGGTGTAGCCCAGCAGGGTCTCTAGAAGGCCCTGTAGCCGCTGGACAGCCTGCAAGGGCTCCGGTTTTCCAGCCAGCTGCCGCTGCAGGCTCTGCAGGCTGGGCTCCGCTGTGCGGTTCAGGGCCACTCCTGTGTCCCACACCTGCCGCCAGGACAGGACGGTGCTGAGGCCCTACTAAGCACGCCACTGCCCACGTGCAACCCTACACACCAGCACAGCCCACCCCCATCCCACAGCCACTCACGCGGTCCTGCACCCCGGCCACCGTGCGGTTGGCATGGCGGAGTGAGTAGGTAGCCCGATGTACGCCGTCGCTGGTCTCCCCATTGCCGTAGAATCCCACTGCGATGCCCGCGCTGGAGAGGGCCAGGCTGTGAGCATGGGCGGGGGCAACCCCACCGTTCTTGGCTCCACCCACTCCGGTGGCCCCGCCCACATCACCTCACCTGCAAACCAGCGTGGCAATGATGACGCACCAGGCCGTGCAGCAGCAGTCAGCATCCAGGTGCTCATCGGTCTTATGCCGCCGGCAGCACAGCCAGAAGGAATAGAAGAGCAGGAAGAGGAGGTCCAGGGCGAGGCAGGCCAGGGCAGCGGCCCCCAACAGCAGCAGCGCCTGGAGGTGGGGGCGGCTGCTGGAGAATGTGCCTGGTACCTACCTCATCCTCCCCGGTCCTGGGAGGTGACCTTGTCCCCAGCTTGCAGTCAAGAGACAGAGACACCCAAAATCCAAGCGACTGATGCCTGGCATCCCAGACTTCAAGACTTGACCCCCAGCTCCACTTGGAGAGGCTGGGCAGGCATGGCCACGGGGTCCTCTCCCAGGCCCTGCCCGCCTCAACCTGGTGGGGACCTCGCGTGTGCTGGGCCCCAGGGTCTAGGGCAGCTCCCAAACTAGGCCCCAAGAAAAGGCTGGGCGTGAGGCGTACCTAAGAAAATGTAGTGACAAAGAGGACCTCGTGGACCAGAGGGGCCGTGGCCAAGCGGGTCCCTTGATCTCCCTCAGCCTGTGTTCTCTTTTGTCAATGGGGTGAGGGTGCCTCCCCTGAAGACGTAGGCACAAGGCCTAGTGAAGTCCTGGCAGTAACAGGACCAGAGAGAGTGCAGGACTGGGAGGGTGGGAAATACCACCTGCTTCCCCCTCACCAGGGGACTGCTCCAAGGACGGGCCCCTCCCAGGCCTAACTCTCCTCCCTCAGTCGCCTGCCTGTGGGAGATGGGATGAGAAGAGGTGGAACTGCTGCCCCCCAACCCCCATCCTCCCTGTGTTCTCACCTACAGAGTGGGGCGTTTTGCCATTTTGACTCCTTGCCCCAACACTGCTGGGGTTTTAGGGGCTTTAGGAAAACGGGCCTGCTAGGGGCTGGGCACCACTCAGCTGACAACAGAAGTCTTGGTAGGGTGAGCACTGTAGAGGCACCATGAAGCTCACTCTGGTCTGGGGGCTGTGAGGGGCCATCACCCCAGATGGCGCCCCAAGGACCCGAGCTCAGGACTGGCGGTGGGCACCACATCAGGGAGTTGCACCAGGTGGGGCGAGATGGAGGCTGCCCCCCACACACACCATGGGGCACTCCCACTCAACACACAGCTCTGCCAGGCTGGCCTGGGGACAGCAGAACCCTCCTGTCCCAAAGTGGGGCATCCCCCACAGCAAATGGCTTACTTGACACAGACTGATGTTTCCTGAGCACCTGCCATGGGGAAGGAGGGTGACAGGGACCCAGGAGTTTGCTGGGGTTGGTGCCAGCCCCTCCTCCTTCAGGCACCACACTCTTCAGTTTGCATACTTCCCTGATCCCTGATCAGTGTCCAGTTGGAGTGCTGGCCCATGTTCCCAGTGCCCACTCAGACCTGCTGGGTGACATCTGGGTCTCACCGGCAGGAGCACATGCCAGCTGGGCTGGTTGGTCCACCCCAGACTCCATGTGGGAAATAACTTCCTCCCTCAGCCTGCAAGGGTCCAATTTGCCATAGAAAAAAATGACCTCTACTTTTTCTTTTGTATTTTGATAAACACTGAAGAAGCTGGAGCTGTTAACTCTATCTTGGAAACTTCAGAACTGGTTTATTTGGTGTCATAGAACCTCTTTATTAAACCTCTTTCAGTACACCATTAGTAATCAACCATTTTGCACACTTGTTTTCAGTTTTCGTTTTGACAAGCACTGTAATTATAGCTATTAGAATGAAGTCTCTTAACTATTAGAAAAAATAAAAAAGGATAAATTTGAGCCATTTGTAGGAAAATGGATGCATCTTGAGACTATAATGTTAAGTAAAATAAATCAGACACATAAGCTTAAATACCACATGGTTTGTCTTACATGAGAAACCCAAAAATAAAGATAGATAATGGGGGGGGTTCCTAAAGGAGTTCTTGGTTTATTAATCAAAACACTGTGATTCTATTTCTGCATTTTATGATGTTCACAGTATCTGACAGCTTTTGAAAACTGCATAAGCTTTAGACTTTACTAACCAGGGTTCTCTCTGTTCATGACTATACCACTTTATATTTTTGTCAAGTAAATAAACCTTTGGATCTAGTGATTTATACCAGAAAAACAACACGAAACGAAAAAACAAATGCATCCCTACTGCCCATGTAGCTGGAAGCTTCCTGTGCCAGGGTGGGGGCTGGCTGACACTGGATGGCACTGCACTTGGGGGAAGAACCAGGGTCTCAAGAACCCAACTCAGGGAGGTGTCCACGCAGGTGTCAATGTCAGGGCCACCAGTGCGGGTGACTGCCAGGCACCCGTCGGTGGGAGTGCTGCCCTCGCTGGAAGCGCTGTGGAACCTCCCTCCTTCCCCATGTCTGGGTCCTTTGGCAATCGTGGCCACCTTAGGGCCTGAGCTTGGGGAATGCTGGGTCAGCAGCCCTGGTGCCCGGTAGGCTGTCTCCTGGGAAACCACTGCTGGGCAGCAGGAAGATGGCGCTCCCTGCCCTCCCAGGCACTGCCAAGGGCCTGAATGTCTAGCCAATGTGGGCCGAGAACCAAACCTCCAGGGGCCAAAGGCACATTGGTATCTGGGGGCTGAGATGCCCTTTGGAGGCTGGGCCTCTGGGGAAGGCCAGGGGCGGCAGGTACAGGCCGCAGCCCTCACCTCTCCACAGCCTGGAGCCCTGTGGCTGTTCACCAAGGAGCATTCTGGGCACTGCAAGGTGCTGGAGACGGGCACCTGCCTGTGTCTTTGGCCTGGAACTCGACCTCTCACTGCTCTGCACTGACAGGCTGAGTGGAAGAAAGGCCAGCACCACAGCCATGGCTCAGAGGGTCCCCCAAAGCCTAGGAGACTGCCCCAGGCATGGCATGGGGGTGGAGCCCGACCAGGATGCAGCAGGTGTCCCGGGGGGGGGGCATGGCCAGAGCCAGTCATAGTCCTTGTGCCCCAGCACCACCTCACTCCACCTGATGCTGGCCCAGCACACAGAGGGTTGTTGGTAAATATTACAGCCTGTAAACAGCAATGTCCTTTCACTTCCCAGATCTACCTCATCCGCATGCAGCTGGGCAGAGACCAGAAGTGCGAACTGTATCAGCCGGTGACCACAGACCCCACGGGGATCCTTCCTGACAGGTGAGAGGCACAGGACAGAAGAGGCCTGTGAGGGCAGGTGAGTACTCTCAGGGGTCAGGCTCCAAGAAACTCATGTCCAGGACTCCGCACATCCATAAACAGGGCTTCCCTGGGCTTCCCGAGCCAGCCATTCCCTTCCCTCTGCTCTGGCTCACAGACCTCAGGGGCCCTGGTTGGGGTGGCCCTCGCTCACCTGCTCCCCCAGCCCTGTTCACTGGGGGACACAACTCAGGGAGGAGCCCTGGAGGCACTTGTCCTGTATGGGAAACCCTTCCCAGGGGTGAGGAGGCTGGGGAGTGGGGGAGATAAAGCATTGGTCCCAGACACTCAGCACACAGAAGGAAAACAGGTGTCTAGTCACCGGCTTACACAGCCACCCAGGCTGGCCTATCCAGCAAGTGCTCAGCCAGCCAGAGGACACATCGGAGTCATGTCCTTGGTGACGCACACTCCCATTTGCCAGACAGAGAAACAGATACAGCAAGATAAGCATCAGGCTGACAGGGACCTGGGGGAGGCAAGCCTGTCCCCAGAGGGCACTGGGCCATGCAGGTGATGTCTGGCAGCTAGGGTGTCGACGCAACCCAAGTTTAGGAAATGCTTCTAGATCACAGGCACAAGGTGTAGAAGGGGAGTATCTAGCAGACAGCGGCCCTGCCTCGGGGCAGTGAGGCCATGTTGGCACTGTGCAGGTGTGAGAGGGGTCATGAAAACATAAAACAGACCAGGGGAGCCAGGTGTGGTGGTGCATGCCTATAATCCTAGCACTCTGGCAGGCTGAGACAGTAGGATCCCAAGTTTGGGCCCAGTCTG
>PVJO010005726.1:0-19071 GCA_004026905.1 Hystrix cristata | reverse complement strand
GTGGGGGCTCCAGCTGCTTCCAGGCCCAGCTCTGCAGCAAGATGGCTGAGGACAGGTGAAAAATGCACAAAGTGCAAGGATGCATCCACGCTCATGTGCACATGTTCACAACCACTTCCACACACAAGAGCAGGTAGGCAGGTACACACACACACGTGCGCGCACACACACATACATGCACACACACACATACATGCACACACACACACACACACACACACACACACACACACCCCACACACACACACACAGTGCTCCTGTGGGGCTCCCAAGCCCTGGGCATCCACTGGGGCGTCTGCCAAAGGCAACAGGCCAGCAGAGAAGCACAGGCCCAGCCACAACTCCCTGGGAGGGGCAATTCTCAGTCCAGGGCAAGGGTAGGGCCAGCATCCAAGTAATCCCAGGGCCAGTCCTTCAGGATAAGCACGTGTCCTGGGACTGGGGAGTGGGGTGTCACTCAAGGATCCAGAGTCACTCAGGCCCTGCAGGCCATGGTAGGCAGACCAAGTACCTGACACATCCACTTCCCTGTCCTCGGGGTAGCCAGTGACTGTACCTGGTGTCCCTCCTCTTCCCATCCTGGCCCCGCTCCAGGAAGTTCTTTCTGATTTCCATCTTCTACACCCTGGGGTCTGCCTACACATCCCTAACATGATGCTGGACATTCAACCCAGGCTCAGTGCCAGCAAGATACACCGTCCCTGGACAGCACACATTCATCAACTGGGCAGGGGTGGGGAGAAGGACACCCACCTCTCAGAGCCCATCTTCTAGTTGACCCCTAGGACCCAGTACAGAGCCCACCCAGTAGACACTCAGGAGAGAGCCTGTCCCCCACCTCCAGACCCCAGACTCCTAGAGGCTGGGGCAGCTTCTCTCTGACAGGTCTGGCTGTCAGCTGAGCTCTGTGGTTAGCCCCTGGGGTGAGGGAGCAGGCTACAGGGCTGGTACCTCTGCTCCAAGAACAAAGGGGATGGCACTAAAGGCCACTCTGCATGGTGCCCAGGGGCTCAGCCCATCCTGCATACCAGCAGAGCTGTCCCCATCTGGTTGTACATGAGGCTGGGCATCAGGGTATCTAGCACACAGAGCAGCTGCCCCAACCTGCTTCTCTAGGGGGAGAGTGTTATGGCCAGCATGACTTCTGCCCCGTCTCAGTGGCCAGGTGTCCATGTGGGCACCAGGCCAACGGCATTGGTGGTAGCCCAGCTGCTGCTGTCCAGAGGCCTATTCAGGATGAGAATGGGAAATGTCTGATCAGCATCTGGCTTTGACCACATGGAATTTTCCATCCGTGGCAGAAGTGATGTAAGGACTTGGTCAGGCGAGGCAGACGCTCAGCTCTGAACTGAGCCCTTAGCCACAGCTCCGGCTGCAGGAATGACACTGTGCTCTGCAGAGGGGACCCAGTGGGGGCTCAGCCGTACATGGAGTGGGCTGCAGGCTGACCCACCCCCACTGGGGGTTTCTGCTGCCCCCTCTCTGAACCTGTACTTCCTACTCCTCAGCCCAGACCACCCCATCCTTCTCAAAACTGTACAGCCCCAAGGCCATGTGCTGTGCCTACTGAGGACACTGCTCCCCCTGGCCTGTGTCGACTCTCCCCTAATGTCCTGGAGCCCTGAAACTCCCACCCACTCTGGAAATATCCAACAGGCTGGAAAGCATGGAGGCTGGTCTCGCTGCATCCCAAAGCAGACCAGGCCTGGCTCTGAGACAGCTGGGCTTATGGAGGACCCAACAAGCCTGGAGGCAGAGGTTGATGAGAAGTGGGTGGGTCAGGGGTGGGCCTGGGGCTTTCTGACCTCCAGACCCGAACATATGCTGCCCTGGGTCTGGAACCCTGTCCCCTACAGGGACCCCCTCCTCCTATCCTCCCAACATTCAGCACAGGCCATCTCCCAGGATGCCCTCAGGTAAGAGACTGGAACCCAATCCTGTTTGGCAGCCTGTCCTCCAAGGACCCCAAGCCCTGGCCAGGCTCCCTCCAGAGATAGGTGACCCTGACCAGCCCCCATCAGAGAAGAGGGCTGATGTGTGCCACCAAAGGCTTTCAAAAAGGCTGGGCAACGGGAGGCTCCACAGAACGAATGGGATGAGCGAGGTCAGAAGGCACGGTGAGCCAGCCCCACAACTGTGTGCTCGTATCTGCTGTACTCCCAGCCCCAGTGGACACGGCTCCTTCTACCACAGGACACGGGCATACACACGCCCCTTCATACAACCCAGGCTCATTGCCAGCGTAGACCTGAGACCGTGGAGCAAGACACACCATTCCCCAACAGCACAGGCAGCTGTCCCAATCTGAGGCCTGGCCTGGGCACAGAAGCTCCCACACAAAGAATGTCCCACACCTGCCTCCCTGGAGCAGGGCTGCGGCCCACAGGGTCACGCCTGTCTCCCTGGAGTGAGGCTGAGGCTCACACAGTCACATCTGCCTTCCAGAGTGTGCAAGTGTCCTCACACAGAGGGCCTCATCTCAGGCCCTCTGAACAGCGTCAGGTTGGGCACATCCTGGCTCTATACTGGGCCTTGCGATGCATGCTTGGGCCCAGGTTGACTCTTCCTGGGTCACTGGGGAGTTGCCAAGTTCCCTACTGTGCTGAGCTGGTACCCAAAAACAGGATCTGGAAGTGGGTCACATACACTGCTAGTGGACTTTGGCATTCCTGGCCAGTACTCTGGGAGGGGAGGGCTCACAGACAGCACCTCTTGCTTAGGCCAGGCAGAGTCGGGCAGCAGAGACAGGGCTCTGGTGGACAGGACTGTGGCTTGGACAGGAGCTATGAGAAACAGAAAGGGCAGGGGGACCCCTCCTTGTCACAAAGAGCTTCCCATGGCAGCCCTGGGCCTGCCAGAGGGTAAGACCAGGTTTGGGGCATCTGGGAGGCGCCATAACACCAGTATCTTGGGTCCAGGGGGAAGGAGTCACCAGGGGAGGAAGTCACCAGGGTTAAGTCCCTGCCCAGAGACACGTGTGTGAGCTCACTGCAGCCCCTTGTCTGGGGCTGCCCAGCAGGAAAGAGCTCCCACCTGCTGCGCTCCTGGCTCCCCTGGCCAGCACTGCACCTGAGCAGTCCCCACCACAGGCCAGCTTCACACCTTTGCTCCAGGTCCCCAGATCCCACAGGTCCAGCTGGTTCCTGCAGTACAGACTGGGCACCTGAGCCTGGACCAAAGCCCCCTTCACCCCACAAGTTGGAAGCAATGTCCAGTGGCCCGCAGAGAGGTTGCCCCTCCCCTCACCAGGCTGTGCGGGCGCCGAGTTGACTACATAGTACAACCCCCACCCCCACCACACTCGGCGGTGTTTTTCAGCCACGCCGGCCAGAAATTAAAAACAGATTTTCCACCGGGCCTGGCTTGGGTTTCACGAATTCCATGACAGTGAGCTCGTGCCTGGAGAAAGTGCGGCAGGCTACAAGCCACGAAGGAAGAGGGGGAGCAGCTCCCCCAGGGCCCCAACTCTCTGTCCCAGTCCATCTACCCTGAGGCCCAAAGGCCAGGTGTCCGGGTTGAACAGATACTTGCAGCCATGCCCGTTGCTTTCCTGGAGTCACTTGGAGGGATGCCAGCAAGGCAGGACTGGGCTAGGGCTTCAGAGAAGTGGTCCCACTGTTCCCTTGCAGGCTGAACCCAGAACTCCTGTGGCCCATTCCCTGGGGAGGGCACAGGCGGCATACGCCCCCACAGTATGTCTGCCCTTCCTTAAGGACCCAGGCCCATGTCAGCCTCCTCTGGTGGCAGGGACATGCCAAGTGAGGGCCGAGAGCGACCTGTGTGCACAGGACTGCATGTGGTAGACAGGCCCCGCTTCAGATCCTGGCTCTGGGATGTCCCCTAGAAAGCGGCCCCAGCCCTGCCTTTAGCAGCACAAGGGGCTGCCATCTTGGAGTGACACAGTGCCCAGGGTGCCCATCAAAGCCTTGTCAGGCTGGCTGCAGCGGCAGGACCCCCAGGTCCTCAGCCTTTCCCAAGACTGAGGAGCCCCTGAGGGCCACATGTGCCCCAGTCAGGCGGGGGTGGGACAGTTCCCTGGAGATCCCAGAAGAGGCAGGCCTGCCCTTCATAGTCCTGCCACAGCCCCCACCCACCTGCTGTCATATGCCCCAATCCCTTGGTGGCTGCACAGGCCCTTCTCATGTCCCTGACCCCTGACCCTGCGCTGCAACATCGGTTCCTCCTCTCAAAGAACTGCCCTTGGGGGCGGGGTATGGTCCCGACCCCCTAAAGCTGTGTCTCCAGCCCAGGGGCCACCACCTCTGCCCAGGTAGGGGCAATGGCGTCCAGCTCCCAGGGCCACCGTGGCTACCCCAGTAAAGTGCTGTAGAAACACACAGTACGAATCCCTTGGGCACGGCAACTGTGGGCTGAGAGTCAAAGCCACAGAACACCCGCTCCCCCAGAATGGGACCAAGGCCTGTGGCCAGAGCTGGTATCTTGTGTCCCAGGCTGCAGGGCGCAGGGCTGGGTCCCTGCTGGCGTCAGGGAGGTAAAAGGTACCAAGAAGGACTCAAGGAGGCTGGGCTGGGAGTAGCCCCGAGGTGGGTATGGGCCCCTCTAGACAGACTGGAGTGGCCGCAAGAGCTGGCTGAAACTGGGACTCCTGGAGGCAGCACCTTGGGGAGGACTCCACCCTACACGCTTAGCAGAAGGCTTCTTGAAGATCCATCTCCACAACTTCCCGAGGGGTCCAGGACCCCACTCTCTGATGGGAAATGATCAGATTCCCACAGACCTCTGTGCATAGTGCTGGCCATGCACTGTGGAGCCTCTAAAACCAGGAACCACTGGTTTAGGCAGGAAGGCAGAACATAGTGTTCCTTCAATACCAGGCAGTAGCCAGCCTCCGTGGAAGTGAACTGAATTGCCCCTGGCTACGGGACACCGACATAGGCTCTGCCCCCTGAATCTTTCCCTGGGACTCAGCACTGGCCACTATGCAAACACTCAGAGCCCACTGGCCCAGCAGCAGGCTCCCTGCACTCTGCACCCCAAGCCTAGCCCACCAACTCCCCTCTCACAAGGCTGGCTTTAGAAGCTTCCACCACCTCCCAGGGGGCGCTCTGTGTCCAGCACACTTCTATCACTCGCAACCACAGAATCCTTCCCAGCACTGTGGGACACTGGACAAACACTTGGAAGCAAGGCCATGGACACATCCACAGTACATGATGTTTATAAAGCAGGCGACAAGAAGGTACACAGCTGGGCTGTGGTGTCAATTGGCTTCCACCCCATACAGACCAGCACCGGGAGGGACACAATCTGGCTGAGGGGCATCTTTGTTTTCTTGAGGTTCTTTTCCCAGCATGTCCCAGAACGTGCATTGCCTCAGTAAACTGGAAGACTGGCGATAACACCACCTTTTTAACCAGAGCTCATTTCCTGAGTTGCGGGGAGGTGACAAAGAGGCCGGCCCTGCCCAGAGGATAGGCCGCTATGCCATGGGTCTGCAGCCAGGGATACAGCTGACCTTGTAAACCAAGGGCTGTGTTCTTATGAGCTGGCTTTAAACTCTCTTGGGAGGCCACTGGTCCTGAGGGCCATTCAACCCAGCACAGTGTGGGCTTGCACACCTCCAGCACAGCATTCCTGGGGCAACCTGTTCCCCCGATTACAAAGACCTGAGGGATTCTCTCTTGCTCTGGGCTGGGCTCAGGCTTCTCTGCCTCAGGGTCTTTGCATATACCATTTCTGTGGCCTGCAACCTTCCTTAGCTCTGGTCATACTAACTCTATCTTACTGTTAGGGTCCCGACTGAAACATCTGAGCACTCAGGGCTCTAACGGGAAATGGCCACCCGTCGTGTGAGCATGAGGCAAGTGCTAAGGTCCATCTGGAAGACCAGTATGCCACACAGAACCCCGGCAGGCCACGGGATGGTCAAAGAGTCAGGAAGGAGGCAGGCAAGCCCTGGACCTTTGGGCTGGCAGCTTCGGGGGCCACCTCCATGGCAGGCAGCTAACACCTTCCAAGTACCACCACTGGTCCTAACAGTCTTCTCAACTTCCAGCATGCCCTCAACTGATGGAGACAGTGAACCAGAGGGAGAAAGGAGCAGCCAACATGAACTTGATCCCTACCTGAGGACCTGAGGTCATACTGGGTCACAAAGGTTGGCAGGAGATGAAGAAGTAGACCCTGGTCCCACATTGAGGTCCAGAGAGGTAGGTGGACCACCCAAGGTCACATGGTAGGAATGACAGAGCTGAAATGCAGGCCCAGAACGTCTTCCCCCAGCACCCACATTCCAGCCCAAGCAAAGGCCCTGCTACCCATGCCTGGAGACTGCAGGCAGCCAGGACAGGCCCCTGCCTGGACAACCAAGACTCTCCCCTAGAGGACAGGCCGGTCTGGGATACATCATGTCTAGCCCCCTGGCCTCCAGAGCTTCCCTGGGCACCAAAAGCCTCCATCCACCCCAGAGACCTCAGCAGCCCCCAGCAGCCGCTGAGGCAGTATGGAAGCTGGGGATAGCACAACTCCAGGGGAACCCAGCCAGCAGCCCCTGGGGTCAGCCCAAGTTGAGGAAAGTTGGGGAGTCACACAGAGCAGACCCCAGAAGCCCCTTCTAGCCCCTACCCTCCTCTAGATGGCATCACACCCATAGAATCCACTCAGTAACATCACAGACCCTCAGAGGTGTAACTCTCCTGGGATAAAAGCCTTGCCAATATCATAGGCCATGACCCTCAGTTCCAATAGATCTCAACATTGGTGGAGGCCTACCCTTCCCCCGGCAAAGGCCCAGGTTCCAGTAGGGCCCCATGGACCCCCACAACAGCTCCATCAGTCCCTAATTCCAGGTCCTGACTCCCCCACCATGGGTCCCCAGGCTGACTGGCTCCCCGTAGGGCAGGGACATTGGCCTCCCCCTTGTTCCCCAGGTGAGGCTAGGCTAGGTCCTCTCTCTGGGCCTCAACTTTTGAATCTGTATAGGAGAGACACCCAAGCTGTTGAAAGGGAGCTGGGATGGGCAACTTCACACAGGCCTCGAAGCCGGCCTGGCAGGGGCAGGGGAGTCTTCTTGGGGTTTTCACCAGGGTTCCTTCTTGACAGTGGGCTACGGGGATAGGAAATAGCAAAGGACTGAGGCTGGTCTGCCCTTGCCACAACCCCAACTTCCGGCCATACTTTCTCCCCAGAAGCCCTCCTCCCCTGTAGGGCACAGACAGCTAAGGGTACTCCAGGTCAGGATGGGTAAGCAGTCACTACCCTCAGTGGGACACAGCAGCCACCTCGCGGCTAGCAGCACCTCACCAGGGAGGCAGGACAGGGCCCACAACCAACCACTGCTCACCCACCCAGGAAGGGAGCTCATCCTGCCCACACCCACTGCAACCCTTCAAAGAAGGCCTAGCAGCCCCAATTTCAAGAGGCAGCAAAGCTCGGAGATCAAGAACCTGCCTAAAAGCACCAGCACACAGAGGGCAGGGGAAGGATGCATGTCCACAGCCCCGCACAGAGAGCGGAGGCGGCAGGGGATGGAGACAGACTGGTTTCCACACCGTGAATTATTCAGTGGCTAATTCTGCTTCTCAGAGAGAAGTGAGTCAGAGCCCTCCCACAGCGAAGCAGGGAGCAGGGCAGAGAAGGGGGCAGAAACCAGAGCCCCTGTGGGCTGCAGGCATTACCGCCCCTTGCCCCTCACTCCTTCCTTGCCATGAGTGCTGGGATCTAGGCACCCTGGAGGGCTGAGTAGGGGGCTGGTGGCAGCAAGTTCAACCCTGGTTGCAGCCCAAGCAGGAAGCAGTCCATGGACTGCTGGAAACAGCCACCAGGATGCCCCAGGGGCAGTACACAGACAACAGGATGCCCAGGGCCCTCCAGACCTTTCAGAACTGACAAAGGGGCTCAATCCTTGGGGCAGAGAACTTTCCAAGCAAAGCACATGCTGCTCTGCAGCAGTCCTTCAGGGAGGAGAGTGACAAAGCCACCCCACAACTGCAGTCCTGGGGAGCAGCATGGAGAAGTATGTGTCCCTCCTCCCAGCAGCTCCCAGGCCAAGAGCTCATATCAAACCCCTTCAGACCATCTCTGGGCATCGCCTAGGCCAATCCCTCACCCCCTCTCTAATCTGCTTAGAAATACAATCAGCTGGCAGACCTGGAGTCAGGTAAGCACGGAGCAGGGCAGCAAACCTCCCACAGCGCCCTCAGCCTCCACTTCCGGTTGTCCTCTAGGTAAGGGAGGCAGGGAGAACACAGCTGAGCGGGGAGGTGCTACTCGCCCCCGAACACTGGATTCCCACGCCATCCAGGCTCCACTGTGATCATCAGAGACAAACCCTAGGGTGCTCTCTGGGCGACCAGTCACTCTGGTCTGGAACCCTGATCCCCACAGAGGAAGGAAAAGCCCCCAGCCAGGTCCCCTGCCCTACACTCAAATGACAGCCAGGAGTGGGGGTGGCACCCAGACTTGGCATGATGCCAGGCCTGGGGCTCCACAGGGAAAGGGTGGCCACGGGCCTCCCACAACCCCTAGCTCTGTCCTGGCCTCAGTCTGTTCCAGCCTCTAGACTGAGGTCTACTTAACCAGTCCTCCCTCCTGCAGGGCTTTGCCGGCCTGGTGTCCCAAAGCCACATATGACAGCGTGTACACTCCACAGCCTGACCACAGAGCAGGGGGTCATTACCGGCCACATAGGGCTGGCGTCTTCCCAGGGTACTCACCCACCAACGGCCTGTGGCGGGATTCCCCAGCAGGGGGAGGAGAGAGCGAGGAATCCCCGCCTGCTTGCACCCAGGATGCCCAGGCCCGGGCTCTGTTCTGGGGGCCCTGGGTAGGGGGCTCTGCTGGAGAACAGCGCCAGGCCGCACCTCCCCCCAGAATGGAAAGGGGGGTCATGGGGCCGAGGGAGGCGGCTCTACTGACTCAGAGGAGACCCTGGTGACAAGGGAAGGGAAGCCGGAATCTGGAGGACCCTCGAGGAGGGGGCCCCGGGGCCCAGAGGGGACCCTGCAGAAGGAAGGGGGTTGAGGGTCTCTAGGCCCCACGGGCGGGGGCCGTGACCCGGAGCCTGACCCCGTGGTCGGGGGCGCGCGTCACCTGCTGGTAGTCGGTGTCCTCGGGCCGGAACCGGCTGCTGGTGGCCTCCCAGCGCAGGTCGAAGTGGGGCAACCGATGCAAGAGGCTCACCCACCAGGGCGCCGCATAACTGACCCCGGCCATGGTAGCTGGTGCCTCGGCGGCGCGGGCTCCCTCGCTGCCCGGGCGCGGGGCTCAGGGACCCGCCGACCCCTGCCTGGACGCCCGCATAGCCCGCGCGTTCCTTGGCCCGGCCCGGCCCGGCTTGGCTCGGCCCGGCTCGGCTCCGCTCGGCTCCGCTCGGCCGCCCGCTCCTGCCGCCTCTTTGTTCACCGCCGCCGCCACCGCCCCCTCGGCGCCCCCGCCCGTTCGCATCCCCGCCCCCGAAACGCCATTGGCCCGCCCCACTCTCGCCCCTCCCACAGGCCTTGTACCTTAGTCTCCATTGGCTAGTTTCTCATCTGCTCTGCCCTTCGGCGGGCCCTTTCGCCCTTTCCTGCATCTCTATTGGTTCTTTGCACTAGTGGCCACGCCCCTGCTCCGCTCTGCCAGCCCACTAGCCAAGCGTCCCCACCCCCGTGTGTAGATCCCGCCCCCGACCTTTTATTGGCCCGCTAGCAGCGGCCCCGCCCACCCCTTGCCCTCGGGAGAGGAGGATCGTGGCCCGGAAGGCCCTGGGACCCTCCACCCCTTTACGGCGGTGCGGAGGCTCCCTGTGGGTCCAGAGGCCGGAACCACGGCTGCGGCTGCGTGTGTGACTGCGCTTCATCCTACGTGTTCGCTCGTTGGTTCGATATTTGCACATTAACTGCAGGGGTCTGGCCTGAAAAGGGTGAGCCGGCCTCCCAGCAGCTGGCAGCCCAGTCCGCCGCGCCCCTCAGGGGAACCGAGTGCCCTGTCTGTCCTCAAGTGGAGAAGAGACTCAGGTGTGGTAGCCCAATCTTTAAACCCAGCATTCTAGCAGGCTGAGGCAGGAGGATGGCAGGTTTGAGCCCAGCCTGAGCGATTTACCGACTTAGCAAGACTGTCTCAAAATAGATTGAAGGACTGGGGAAGTGTAGTAGGAAGACTCTGGGTTCAGTCCCTAATCCCCAGTACACACACACACACAAACTCACACCCGCAATGGAGGTGAGAGCACCAGGTCCTGCCTCCTCCATCTCCCCTTCCCCCAGAAGTAGGAGGCGAGTTCTTGTTCTTTCTGGCTCTGCCTCACCACGGCCCCGAGGCGTTGCTTCTGGGCCTGCTGTGTTCTGAGAAACAGCTTTCCAAACTGGGCTGTTGGTCTGCTGTGCTGGCTTGGGAGCTCTGTGGGCGCATAGGCCCGCCTGACAGGCTGGGCAGTGGCTGCCCAGGAGGCCTGTCCTTCCGCTCCTCTGACTGCCTTGACACGCCTGTTTTCCTGTGATAAGGCCCCGGGGCAAGAGGCCTCTCTGAGCAAGGCTATGATTTCTGCCTCTGGATAATTTGGAGACACCACCCAGTCAGCAAAGAGGACCATTCTCAACGCCTGAAGGCTGCAAGCCTGGGGAAGCAGGGCATTCTGGCTCAGGCTTCTCTTTTCCAACGCAGCCAAGTCTGCTGGGGCTGAAGGACCGAATGAAGCTTCCGCTTTCTGCGTGATCAAGGCTACTTCTTGGACTAGGTTGGTAACTGGCAGGATGAATCCTCTTCCCTGGCGCCAGGCGACTGCTGGCTGTGAATAGGTAAACTAGGCAGGACTCCCACCCTTAGTCCAACATGACTTGGACACTTAGCCTGGCCTCTCACCTGTGTGATGGAGACAATAGTCCCTCCTGCCACTCCCCCGGCTGCCTCTGCCCTTGGGCATTTTCTAGGCCTGAAAGCCTGACCATTATGTGAAATGATAACTCAGGTGTAGTGGGGTTGAATTCTGTCCTCCAGAAAGAGATTTTCAAATCCTAATCGATGGTACCTGTGACTTTGGAAATAGACGTAACCGAGAAGAGGTTACATGGTATTAGTGTGGCCCCCATCCCAAAGTGGGTGGAATCCCAGCACTCTGGGAGGTTGAGGCAAGGGGATTGCATGTTTGAGCCCAGCTGGGGACTTTAGTGAGACCCTGACTCAAAATGAAAATTAAAACTAACAATTTTCTAAAAAGCAGTATCCTTATAAGGAAAAGAAATCTGGAGATACGGAGACTCAGAGAGAAGAGGCCTTTTGATGATGGGACCAGAGATTGGAGTTATGTGTCTCCAGGGTATAGATGGTTGGACCGGAAGCTGGAGAAAAGCCTGAGAGGGCCTCTGTTCTGGAGTCTGCCTTGATCATTGACTTCAGGCCTCCAGAACTGTGAAACAATACATTTCTACTGTTTAAAGTCACCCATTTTGGTACTCTGTCACAGCAGTGCCACCAGAGGAATGCATGGGGCTGCCCAGAGAAATGAGCTTTGCACTGAGGGGTTTTTGGTTTTCTTTTCTTTTCTTTCTTTCTTTCTTTCTTTCTTTCTTTCTTTCTTTCTTTCTTTTTTTTTTTTTTTTTTGGTGCTGGGGATCAAACTCAGGCCCTTGTGTTTGCAAGGCAAGCACTCTAACCACTGAGTCAAATCCCTGGCCTAAACTTTGCATTGAGAAGGAGCTAATTATTAATTAATATACACAGTGTGTTTGATTAGTGAAGACTTTTCTTAAGTGAGTCCCTGATAGCAGATAATAAAGGATGTCCAAGATGGAGAGAAAGGGACCCTTAACATATGGTCTGCAATGGCAGCCCTGCAGCCTGTGCTGCCCCTGGACAGAAAAGCCCCTGGAACTGACAGCCATAGCTCCAGTAGGGCAAGGGCCAAAGGAGAAAGTGCCCCTGGGGGAGAGGACAGGACGGCAGGCCTCCCCACTCTGCCCCACTCTGGCTAGCACTCATTGGCCAGAGTGGCATTGTTTCGCCCACCTGTCCTGGCACAGCTAGGGCTGGGGGGTAAGACTCTAGCCCTTTAGGATGAGGTCCAATTTTATGGTTTAGAGCTAGAATGTTCCCCAAAACTCTGTATTCAGAGGTGGGGCTTTGGGAAAGTAGTTGGATCATGTTGGTGCTGTACTTATCACTGGATTCATCTCTTGATGAGTTCATAGCCTAGTGTGCTGTTAGGAGGTGGGGCTTGGCTGGAGGAGGGTCAATGGATCATGATCTGGAAGGCTGTATTCTTGTCCTAGGCTCTTCCATTTTCTCTCTGCTTGCTGGCCTCCATGATGGGAGCAGTTTTCCTCCTCTATTCCCTTCCACCACGCCTTTTCTACCTCGGAGCCAGCTAACCATGGACTGAACCCACTCCAACTGTAAAGCAAATAAACCTCTCTTCTGTTAAATTGTGGGTATTGGGTATTTTGTCCTAGTGATGGAAATCTGACTAATACACCCAGATTCTGCCATCGTTTGGGAGGCCCTCAGAATCATCATCTAGTCAAGGAATCAGGGCTCATTCTGCACCCCTTCCTTTTTTCCCTCCCTCCCTCCTTCCTTTCTCCCTTCTTCCCTCATCTTTCCTTCCTTTAAATGAAGTAGGGCCAGTGAGGGAAACACAGGAATGAGAAAATTTGCAAGGGCTGAGCTTTTGGAAGCATTTGGCAGGAGCATCTGGAGCAGAGGGAGGGGCGGTCCAGGCTAGGAGTTCCCAGGAGCTGTCCTTTGGCTGGAAGTGGCTGGGCTGAGGCTCCTGAATGACTGTCCCGAGACCTGTAGCCACTGGGAGAAAGGCCAGGCCAGCTGCACGTGCCCAGGCTGGGTCAGGCCCCAGATGCTGGGGCTGAAGCCAGAACAATGGAACTCCCCGTGCTTGGACCCCAACCAGCGAGGTTCACATTTTCTATGGAAACAGTGCTCACAAGAATTGGCAGGGAGAGGAGAGAAAGCTGGAGGCCCCGTTTCCCCTGGCGCCAGCTGAGATGTGGCTGGATGACACTCAGGCCACACAGCCCGCCCAGTGCCCAGCTCTCCACTGACACCTGGCTGGTGCTCCTGAGCCACAGAAAAGCCACCACACAGGAGCATAGCTTCCAGTCTGGCTGGGAGGGACTCAGCTTTGAGGCTCTACAGACTGGGACAGATGCCAGCCAGCAGGGTCCCTGAGAGGCCACAAAGTCAGCCAAACACAGCCCTGGCCAGAGATGACGCGAGCGTCTCTCGTTCCCTGGGAGTCACCTGGCCAACAGTCTCACCTCTCTAGAAAGCCAGTGGGAATCAGGAAAACTTCAAGGCCTCTGAGCCACCAAGAACACCGTCCCCAACCCCAGGGCTCCCGCTTAGCGTTGTACTCAGAGCTTCCCTTGAGCCCAGTGCCGATCCAAGGCAGCAGCCCCAGAAAGGCAGCCAAAGGTTGGTGCGAACAGTGGTGGCCAGAAAGGAGCCTGGGCCTCCCATCAGAAGGAGTTACAGCAATGCCCTGTGGGTGTGAGACAGTCTCCCCAGCCCCTGCCCCCAGCCACCGCACAGCCTGCCCCTCCCTTGTGAGGGGGCAATGCCGTGCTGGAAGTCAGGGGACCTGGGATGTACTTCAGGTTTTGCCATCCACTGCAGCCTGTTTGGGAACCATGTCACCTGCAGGGGACTTGCAGGAGAGCGTGGCTCACATGAGCATGAGCCTTGGCTTCCACACACCAGACTCTGCAGGCTAGTGCTGCAGCCCGAGCAGGAAGATCTGCTCGCCTTTATAGAAGGGGAAACTGAGGCCTACAGCTTCCCAGGGTCTGAGGCAAGCAAGGTGGGACAGTGTTACCCATTCTAGCAAGTGCCTCGTATAGCAGAAAGGTTGGCATTGCTCAAAGGGAGGTCTGGCCTGTGCTCTCTGCTCCAGAGAGGTCATCCATGTTGGGCCTGATTGGGGCGTTTTTGTTTAGGGGTGCTGGTCATGTCCAAATGACGAACGTAGTATGCGGGGTGGGGGCTTTGGGTCACGCGGATCAGTCCACCGTGGATCGTCCATGGGTCACTCACCTATGGCGTGGAGCCCCACAAGACCCCGGATGCTGACACTTAGGGGAGCACCCTGCTTGGCCAAACCTCATTGTCACATGTTGATGCTGGCAGAGTGACGCATCCCAAGCTCAACAGAAGTGCACCTTTGGATCCCTGTAGACTGCCCCCATGTCCCTGCTCTGGCCGACTTCACTCTACCCTCTTTCCCTGTGCTTACGATACTGCAGAGATTCTACAGACCTTGCTAGCACATCTTCAATCCTGAGGGGTGTTGAGACCCTTGGAATTGCATCTGGTGTCAGTAGTGAGGTCGTCCTGGGGAGTCCTGGGGTCCTTGGACTTTGGGCTAACTCTGGCCAGCTGTGGAAGCCACCCCATGGCGGTTTCTCGTCCCAGCTAGAGTTCTCCTTAGTCCTCCCACAAGAAAAAGGATTTCATTTTCCAGAGGAGGAAAGAGACTCAGGAATTAGGTACAGTGGCAAGGAGGAAGCCCCTGCCATTTTTTATTTTTTGCAGTACCGGGGACCAAACCTGGGGCCTCACATATGCTACGCTTCCTACGTTTTATTTCTTTTGAAACAGGGTTTCACTAAGTTGCCCAGACAGACCTTGAACTTTCCATTCTCCTGCCTCAGCTATCTGAGTAGCTGGTGTTATAGGTATGTGCCACTGTGTGTACCCTAAGCGGTGTATTTTTAAAAGGTTGATGTATTCATTATCCACTGCTGCAAATTACCCCAAAACATAGTGTTTTTGTTTTTGTTTTTGTTTTGTTTGTCTTAGTGTTTTGAGACAGGATCTCACTATGTAGTTCAAGCTGGACTTGAACTCACTATGTAGCTCAGGCTGGCCTCAAACTTGCAGCAATCCTCTTGCCTCAGCCTCCCAAGTGCTGGGATTGACAGGCATGTGCCACCACATCCAGTTTAAAACATAGTGGTTTTAAACAAATTTGGGGGAGGCTCAGCTGGGCGACTCATTGTCTGTGTGCTGGGAGTTCCTTGCGTACCGCAATCCTGGGCAGCTGGGCCTGGGACAGGGTAAGGTAACATCATGGCTGGTAGTTGGTGCTGTTGGTCCATTGGCCAGTCAGAGACATGGAGGGACTGACACAAGGCACCACTACATATTTAGTATATTGCAAAAAATAAAATTACTGAGCTGGGTGCAGTGGTATATACCTGTAATCCTAGCACTTCTGGAGGCTGAGTCAAGAGGACTGCAAGCAAGTTCAAGTCCTTCCTGGGCAACTTAGTGAAATTCTGTCTTAAAAATGGCTAGGGATGTAGCTCCGTGCAGGCCCTGGGTTCAATCTCTAGGACTGAAAAAAAAACTATACAGTAGCCACACATTGTCCACAATCCCTCTGCTTAGAAATAACTACTGTTTTGTTGTTATTGCTTGTTTTTTCAGACAGAGTTTTGCAGCAATCCTCCTAAAGTAATCCAGGCTGGGCTTCAACTCACTGTGTAGCCCAGGCTGACCATGAAATTTCGGTCCTCCCATCTCAACCTCCTGAATCCTAGGATGACAGGCGTGGATTCCCATTGCCAACCTAGAAATAATTACTGTTATATTTGATGAACAGTACTGCCCATGCCTCTCAGTATTTGCATATGAATAGATGGAAGAAGGGTAGATGTATGCACGGATGAATGGATGGCTGGTTGGGTCGGCAGGTGGACGGAGAAATGGATGGATAGACAAGTGGGTAGATGGATGGATGGATGGATGGGAAGGAAGGAGGGAGGGAGGGGAGGAAAGGAAGACAGGCAGATCAATACAACACAAAAACAATTTTACTGCAGGGTAAATAGAGACAGATATGTACTATTATGAAGGTATTACATTTTGTTTTATTTGAATTTAATAGAAGAAAAGGGAACCTGACAGAATTGTTGGATTGTTGAGCTCAGACTGGTTTTAAATCTCTGAATTCTGTGTTACTGTGTTCACATTCTAAGTTCTTTAGCACATAGCTACACTCGTGCCAAGATTTCTTCCGTCCTTTCCGTAATGTTTTCTGACGCTGAGTTACTCATCTATAATTCCTCAGCAGTGTATCTTACATCCTCTGTCGTGTTTATCATGTTTTTATATTGCTTGTGATTCCCACGGGCTGCGCTTTCTCTTATTTACTCGGGTAGAGGGCAGTTCTTGAGCGCTCTGTCTGAGCCCTGAGTCTAAAGGGTGCGGCAGCCTCTGGGGGGGATGGTGGGGGGGCTGCTCCTGCAGTTGAGGGATGCAAAGGCACCCGCAAAGTGGTGACACAGTGGGCTGGTCATGTGGGGGGCATCGGGCTCAGGAGGGACACAGAGGCGGGGCAGGGGACCTTGCTCGCATGTTCTGCTAGGGAGTTCGGTCTGCGGCCTGGGAGGCGTGGGAACACAGAGGGGCTGCTGGCTGGGGTGACAGTGGGCTTTACATTTAGAACAGGGAAGCCAGTGCAGGGGAGGACAATGGCTCCTGGGCTAATGAGGGACTGTGTGAATGCTGACCACCTGCCCCCAAGTGCCCACTGCAGCCCCCCATGGAGGAGAGCTCAGGCATCCCAGGGCCTCCCAGAGAGGGGGCAGCTGGGCTGCAGACCAAGGGGGATGGAAGGGGAGGAGGCCTTGTATGGGGAGGCAGTGCAGAGGGGAGTAGTTTCCACTGCCCCTGCACTGTGACCAACCAGGCTTCTCGTATGCAGGGACCCTGGAGGAGCAGAAAGGGCGTGATGAGGGCTGCAGAGGCCCACAGTGACGGTGAGCCTGCGAGGTTGTGCAGCCACTGGGACATGGAGGAGAAGGGGCTCCCTGGGCCCACAGGCAGGAGCAGCCAGGCCTCCCACCCTGATGGGTGACCTGGGGCAAGCCTCAGTTTCTTTATCTGTAAACAATGACACACTGGCTATCTCTGGGTGGCTGTGAGCCAGTAGCTAGCTGGGCAAGGTCTGTGATAGCCCTCGGAGTGAGATGATGCCCATCCAGGAACCCGCGTGCCTTCCTTACAACAGGAGTGTCACTGCTAACTCCTCACCTGATGCTGCCAGCCAGCTCACCTGGGGAGAGAGACAGGGGCACCCTGAGGAGATACCTGGGCTTGGCTAGCCTTGAGGACTCTGGACTTCGTCCCCTGTGGGGACAGCATGGCTAGATTCCTTCCGGGAGACAGGCAGGAGGGGTTCAGAGATGCTCAGGACTAGAGGGACAGCCCTTACTGGCCCTGCTCCCAGGGCCCTTGACCTTGATCTCCTGGGGATCTTACGGAAGCGCTTCCTGTTCTGAGTGCAGGTAGGAAAATGCCTCTCTTCATCTGCTCTGAGGCCGGAGCCCTTTTCTCACCAGGCTGGCACCAGATACAACCAGACAAGGGGTCCCTGCCCCGTGGGATGCCTCTGGGGGATCCCCAGGAGGGCCCAAAGGTCTTCACACATCCTGTTTGTGTTCTGTTTTGTTTTTTCGTGATACCGGGGATTGAACCCAGGCCCTTCGGACTGAGCTACATCTCCAGCCCTTTTTATTTTTAGAGGCAGAGTCTCACTGAGTTCTCCAGGATGGGCTGAAACATGTAGTCCGCCTCCAGTCTCCTCCAGTCCTCCTCCTCCAGGTAGTCCCAGCCTCCAGAAGTGCTGGGATTATAAGTGCGTGCCGCTGGTACAACTTTCTTTTCTTTTTGCTTTTTCATTATATAGCTCTTAAAAAATAAAGTATCATTCTAAAAAAGAAATGGCCAGTAGGAAGGAGCCAGTTGAGCATGTGAATGAACAGTCAGAGTGGAAGGACCCCACAGAGGCAGGGCAAGCATGAAGCTGCTGGCCTTAGGAAGGAGGACGAGGCAGGCAGCTGCAGTCAGGAAGTTGCCAAGCTTGGAGTCAGAACCAGGTCCGGACTAGCTGGTCAGGTCTCCCACCTTGCTGTGGACGTGGCAGCAAAGTTGCAGGCTGCTGAGGAGACAGCCCCTGTGGGACTTGGCAGCTGCGGGAGGTGGGGAGAAACAGGAGTGCCCTGCAGGTCCTGGTGGAGACCACCGTGTGGTTCGTGATGTCATTAGCTGGACAGGGAGCAGGGAAAGGGCAAAGGTAAGTCAGAGCATGGACAAGGTGCTGTTGTCCAATAGATATTTAGAGGGACGGGCAGGTTTGGGTGTTGGGACAGAACCTGGGGGACACCCCATTAATAGATCAAGGAAGGGGCTGAGTGCCAGGGGTAGGAGGAAAATCTAAAAAGTAAGGCGGCAAATGATCAGGAAGGAAGGGCAGCAGAAAGCCAGCGGTGGGTGAGCCCTGGAGCAGGAGCCATGCAGGGAGGAAGCCCGGCTGGAGGCAAGGGCAGGAGGCTGCCAGGAGTGGGGAGCAGCCTTTTGTGTGGCTTCTGTGAGCCATGCCCCCTCCCCGCCCACATGGACTCTCAGCTTTCATCCCTTGGAAGCCAGGCCTGGGAAGGGAAGGCCCCCAGGCTGGGCCCCGTGAATGAGGCCCCAGAGCCTTGGCACACAGGGGACCCTTCCTTTGAATCCCAGCTGCTCAGGGCTTAATTAGCAAGTAGCTCAGGGGCACCCAGGCTCCTCATTCAGAAAAGGATGAGGCACCATGGAAACCTTGCTCAGGCTGCTCGGCAGGCCGCGCTAATAGGGCTGCCCCCAGGGCTGAAGGTGCTTGCCAAAGGCCATTAGTTGGCACCCACCCCAACAGGCCAACCTGTCCCCATCCTCGTTGCTCAGACTCCAAACCCTACAACAGTGCCCAAAAGAACCACAGTGGGGTCACTTCCTTCTTTTTTCTATGTCTCCTGGGACTTGGAAGAATGTCATTTTAAAAACTGTCTTGGACTGGAGATTTAGCTCTTGGTGAGAGTGCTTGCATGAGGCCCTGAGTTCGATCCCCTCCCAGCACCAAAAAAAACAAAAAACAAAAAACAAAAACAAACCTGTTTTGGCGGGACCTGTGGGTATTTCACAGTGTTTAAAGCATCCTCAGTTGGGTGTGGTGATGCACGTCTATAATCCCAGCACGCTGGGAGACTGAGGCAGGAAGACTGCAAGTTCGAGCCTAGCTTGGACAATGTAATGATTTATTGAGATCCTATCTCAAAATTTGTTTTGGGTTGTTTTTTTTTTTTTTTT